>JAGFMF010011443.1:9598845-9610885 GCA_019455555.1 Galemys pyrenaicus | reverse complement strand
GCTCCCCACTCTCTGTGGTGAATCCTCTCACCCCCCCCCCACACCTCTGGCCTGTACCCCAGTGCTTGTATGCATAAATAAATAAATCTTAAAAAAAAAATCATTTCCTTAAAAAAAAAAAAAAGAAGCTGGATATGCTCATGATATCATATTAGGAAGGGGGAAAAATCAGAATATCAGAATATAAAACTATCCCAGGCATGTTCACAATTTTATGAAAGTGTATATACTTAGAAAATATTATTAGAAAATACTCAATGTGCAAGTAGTGATTTTCTCTGGATATTGGAATTATGACTCCTTTGTGATTTTATCTTTATGCTGTCCTGATTTTTTCTATCACGAGCAAGTGTTACTTTTATTTTAAAAATTACTTTAAAACGCCAAGGCTTAAAAAGATCAAGTCATTTAATTAAAAATTGTGTTAAAAAACTTAAAGGCCATCTTGTCTTCACTTGTTCCCAATTGCACGTTTCAATGCAGAGGCAAAGTCATGAAGTAAAAAAAGTTTATCTTTGTTTCTTAATTCCTAGCCTAGTTATGTCTTTGCATTTTAAGAGATTTTGGTGGATACCATGACTTAGATGATGCAAAACAGGTTTCATTACTGTGGAAATTTCCAGAATCTTCCATGTAGCATAACTCTCCTGGAGACAGATAGCCTACAGAGTGTTCCTCAAACTTGCTTTATAATGGAACCCTTTTTTCAAGGACCATCTGAGAGACTTTTATCCCAGGGACCAACTTTGGAAAACACCAGGCTAAGGTAAAGGGAAGATAGAGTTCTCAAGTGTCCTTTCAGGAATTGTTTTGAGTCAGGAACATCTTTCCGTGTCTCTGAATCTCCCCATGTTGTGCCTGTTGGAGTCTCAGATCCATGGTCCCAACCCATAGCCTAGACGTGACCCTGGAGGGCCCTGAAGAGCTGAGGAGAGCCCAGGCCCTGGGCTGGTGGCAGGAGGGAAGAAAGTACACCATCACCCTGAGGTGTGGACTGACCCGGTCCTGTGCAAGCTAGCCCTCCCCAAAAGGTGGCCAGAGAAACTGTGGGGGTGCACCTGCAGGGCTGGAAGGACTGGTGACAGTACTGATGGCGAAGCAGAAGGCCAGACTTCCAGGGAGGATGACCGTAAGCTGCAGACATAATCCTTTGACAAAGCAGTTCTGAGTTGTAAAATAGCAAATTTGCAAAATCAAGTTGCATGAGGAGCTGCCTAAGATCAATTTCTCTGAGATCAGTCTCACACTCTGGTGATGCGCCCGAGCTCCTGAGCTGCATCCTTCCTCCACCTGCTCTGGGCCCCCGGGGCCAAGCTGAAGGCTGCCTCAGACTCCTCATCTGTAACACAGGCATTACTTAAAGACTAGGATGAATCGACATTTGTGGAGGATTATTTTAATGAAGGCTTTAGCGAGTTATTCCATGTGGAAAGAGAGACTGAGATGAGTGCAGAGAACAAATTGGAGCTTTTGTGCATTGCTGGTGGGAATGTAAAATGGTCCAACCACTGTGAGAAACAGTATAAAGGTTTCATAGAAAACTCAACATAGAATCACCACGTGATATGTCAATTCCACTTCTGGACGCACAACCAAAGCAAATCAAAGCAGGGGTTCAGAGAGAGAGGGGCACACCCACGCTCGTGGAATCATTTTTCACAATGGGCAAGAAATGGATGCACCCAAGGGCCCATCAATAAATGAACAAATTAGCGAAATGTGATCTAGCCATACAATAAAACATCATTCAACTCAAAAAGAAAGGAAATCCTGATACACGCTGCAACATGGACATTGAACATGGATATGAACACATTGTGTGCATGAAATAAGACAGCCATAAAGGGGCAAATCCTGTAAGATTCCACTCATATGAGGTACCTAAAACAGGCAAATTCATAGAGACAGAAAGTAGAAAGGTGGGACTGGGAGTGGGCACGGGGTGGATAATGGAGAGTATTATGTAATGAGTACCGTTTCAGTTTGGGAAGATGAAAAAGTTCTAGCTATGCATGGTGGTATTTGCACAACAGCGTGAATGTGTTTAATGCCATTGAACTATACACTTAAAAATGGGTAAAATAGTACATTTTAGGTTAGCTGTATGTACCACAATCAAAAAAAAAAAATAAAATAAACAAAGAGATGCAAAGGTCTTTTCCGAGTAAGAAAAAGACTCGCACAGTGAGACAGGCCTCCCTCCCTCCTTAAGTTCTGTCAGCATGGATTTGCATGAGACAATTCCTGTGTCATAGTCGCTGATGCAGTGGGTTGAATTAATTGACCTTGGGGCTCAATTGCCATGTATTATTTTTTGAACATGAATATCATTACAAAAAGACAAATATATTGTGCATCTCTGAAATGTAAAAGCCCTGCTATATATATATATATATATATATATATATATCTAGAATAAGACAAAATAAACTTTTTCTGAAAAATCAGCCCAGAGGCTTTGAAAGAGGTTAAGAAAAATATTTTAAGTTGATGTCAACATTATTTGGAGCATGATTCTTACAGTATTGTTACAACTCCGTAAGAAGCACGTGCTTACTGACAAAAGCTTGGAGGGAGCATGGGGAAATGTGAAGGGCTGTCTGAGACTACTGGAACTGTAGGTGGATGCTTTTCATGTTTCACTGTCTTCTGTGGCATCAAATATTGTTTTAATGATAAATAAAATCAACCAAATGATAAAAATAACATTTGAGAGACTAAACCCATGGAAATATATTAAGACTGACATCACTTATTTTTACCCACTTAAAAACCCAGAAATGGGGAGTGGGTGAGATAAAAGCAGTGTACTGCTTATTATAAATGAAAACAGTCTCTTCCTATTAAAGACTCAAATTATGGCCACAAGATAACTTCATGAGATGGCTGTTCACAGAATCAATAAGACTCCAGTATGTTTGGAAAGCCAACTTGCAGACACGCCAAAATACATATTTTGCAAATTGCCTAATTTACATTTGAAAGGACCAAACCTTAATTCTTCAAGAAGCTGAGTGGAAGGATTGAGAGAAAGAAAGCAAAGAAGAAAACCACACACAGCAATTTAAGCATCTTTTTTTGGGCTCTGCAATATACATAATTTGATTGAAATTGATAGCATTTGGGAAAAGGAAATATTTTTTCCACTTTTAAAAAAAAGCAACAACACAAAAAACTTGCCAGAGTCACATGGAATCTTTGTTGTCAGTGAGTAGAGACTAAGGCTTCTCCTGGAGCAGTATAAAACCCCCTGTATATTGGGCCTCCCTGGTGGTGCAGTGGGTTAAGCAACACACTGTGAAGCAAACCGCAGCCACTGCAGCACGAGTTCGATCCCTGCTGCCGGCCAGGGAGGGTACCCACATGGCGTAGCAGACCTCTCCTGCCTTGCCCACTGCTTCCTTTAGCAGTGTGTTTCAGTCCATCTGTCTGTTCTGCTCCCCGCTCTGTCTGGTGAATCCTCTCATTGCCCTGGACTCTGGCCTGTACCCCAGCTCTTGTATGTATAAGTAAAATTAAATCTTTAAAAAAAAAAAAAAACTTCTATATTTTGCCTCCTCTGGTCACAGTGCAGTTGGCAAAGGATATAGGGCCAACTTCTGCCCTACCCCCACAGCCTTGACATTCTCTGAGAGCATCTTTGTGTCAGTTCCGTCCAAGGACTTGCAACTTCTGCTTAGGGAGCCAGACTGCCTTCCAGAACAGGGCAAGGAGCAAAGGGCAAGTAGACCCAGTTCAAAGTCTGTATCACTTTGCTGTGGGACTTAGAGCAACACAGCCTGGACCCCGATGCTTTAGTTCCTTCTTTTTAAATTAATGTAATAAAAGCACAGCAGATATGTTGCATTCAGGTATAACATTTCACGTTTATATAGGGATTTAGAATTCATTTGGAGCTTCTGTGCTGTCACCTTGTCATAGTGTCATTGCTACCTCGACTCACCGTATGAGAGAGCTTAGGCTTAGAAGTCACAAAGTTGTGGGACCTGATCTCAATCACTTAATATCTCAAGAAGTGCTTTTTCTGGTTGTGGGGAAAAGTAGGGGAGGAGGAGGGATATACATAGGGTATCTGGCGCATAGTAGGTGCTCAGGAATATAGCATACCTTTCATACCGTGCAAATTGGATAGTATTTATTTTACAGATAAGCTCAAGGGAGATTAGGTGATTGAGTTCAGATAAGGCAACTAATAAATAGCAAAGGGAGAATACATTCACAATCTTAATCCATCTCAGCCCAGTGATTGTTCCAGTCATTTCCTGCTCTCCCTTCTCTCTATATTTCCTGAAAAGTTATGCTTCATGAAAGAAGCAAATGGAAAGAGAGTGGAGCCAGGCAAGGAGGTGGCGGCTCCCAGCCCACACTCCCCCAGCTCCCAAGGCGGAGAGGCCGGGCCCTGCTTTATAGCTGCTCAGTGTCCCCCAGCTTGCGATTGGAGCCACCTGCCCAGAGTACTTTGACAGCCCCGAGGGAGCGCAGAGAAATGACCCCGCTTTATGCTGTCCCATCAAAAATGAGCAAATAAAGAGTGTGCCTCCCTGCCTGGATTCTTTATGGCTCTCACAGACTGAGTCCACAATTCTTATCCTTCAGGCCAGAAAAGAGAGGGAACCACATTAGGGAGGTAGGGTAGGAGACCTGAATAAAGACTCTTTGGACACCGAGAGGCTGTCCAGGCGTGAGCTTCCCAGGCCGGGGAAGAGGACATTGAGCAGATTCTCTCCGACGGCAGCAAACCATATGACTTGAGGACCCGGGAAGAGAGTGGGTATTACTCAAGTGACTCCCTCAGCCTCCCCATCAAGTTAAGCTGAATGAAAATATTTGTAGGTGAACACCGAAGTGCAGTTGCTGGGAAAGCTTCCGGCAGCCATCTAGAGAAGTGCCTTCTCCAGCACACTCAAGGCATAGGCACCCCAAATGCCTTCAACAGCCTTCGGAGGGCCAGCAGCTTAAAGTGATGTCTTGAGCCCTGGTCTGGGCCTCTTGCAGTCCACCACTGCACGGCCTCCAGCCTCCACAGCCACGGATGCCCCACACACTCAAAACACATTCTACTCTTTTAACAGGTCATCTTAAAATACAGTCATACGTGCACACACACACTGGCAGTCCAGTCCTGGGTATAATTGCACATGAGCAAAACAATTTGCAATCAAAACCTTCTCTGCACAGAATCCTCCTCCTTCCTGACCCTGGGAACACCTACCAGGGACAGCCCCAGATCCAATCACCTTCAGAGAGGGGCCCCCAGGGGCCCCTGTGGCCTGGTCACTTATCTGAACGTCAGCACCTGGTGCCCCTGCATTTGCCTCCCTCCGCAGGGCCGGTTTCACCCCTTGTCTTCTTCTGACTGTGAGAGGCTCTGGATGTGGGGCCTCCGGATGAACCAAAGGAAGGTTTCTCCCAGTCAGAATCCTCCAGTCTGTTAGCCTCAGCTCCCCTGCATAGCTGGGCCCTCACAGGCTAGATTCCCAGGTGATCATAAAAATTAGCTGAAGCACAGCCCTCTGAAGTTCCTGGCTGCAAGTTGGCCACAGAGCTGGTGACCAGGGGAAACCCACTTTTCCCCACACCTTGGGCCGTATCAGTCTAGCTGGTTAGCTCATGGTCAGCAGGATGCAGGGAACTCGACCCCATAGCAGGGAAGTACCAGAAGAGGCCTTTGGAGTGCCCATGGGGGTTAGCTCGGCCCCGCCCCTCCGACGAGCCTCTCACTGGTGCTACCTGCCGTGGGGAGGGCGGGCTGCTGAAGTCCAGATGTTCCTGCTGCCCCACACCTGCCACAAGGGCAGAACCTTGGCCATGTCCTCTCTGCACCCCCACGTCTTTTGAAAAGCAGAGATAGTAGAATCCATCCGACAGGGCAGCTGTGCAGCTCATGTGAGATAAAACGGGCGACATATCTGGAAACCCCACAGTACCCCGCTGTTGTACCCATGTCCCTGACTCTGTGGCTCGCACTCCTGCCCCCCAGGCCCAGCGCGCCGGATGGTCGGGCCTCACCTTCTGCTGGTGGCGGAGGAAAGACGCGCCATTGCTACCTGACAAAAACGGATTGTTTGTGATTACTGTTCACCTCTTACTTTAGAAAGTGGAATGAATAAAGCGTTTGCAGGTCATGGACACTAAAGAGCCTTTTCATATCCATTTGGGTGGAGTTGTCAGCTTTGATTTATGAAGTAAAGTTCTGAGACGGGCTGCTGGTGTGTCCCTCTCCTGATAACAGATGGGCCTCACCGCTGACTGCACGGGGCAATTACGCCCATGGTGTGTCCCTTCCCCGCCACGGTGTTCAAGACGGCCAGGCTCGCTCTCTAGGTGGTTGCTGCTCACTTCCCATCACCCCTGCACCTCCAGCCTCTTTCCGGCCATCCCCACCCAGTTCTCCCTCAGTCACCCCACCCCTTTTGCTCAAGCATTTGTGACTAGAAAACATCCCTGGGGTTCCCAAATCTGGTCACTGTTAATTGTGGTCACTGATCTGTTGGTAGGGGGCAACTAGGAAGATTCTCCCTGGGACCCCCAGGTCTTTGCCTGGCTTCATGGTCTGGCTTGTAAGCTATTGGTATCTGATTATCGGTTTGGTTCACTTTGAGTTCACGGTCTGCCTGACTGGGCTGTGGAAAGTTCCTGTGGGGTGAGACTGGACAGGGAAGCCTTCCAGAGTCCCTTGCTTCCAGGGAAGAGCACACCCTGTCTCTAGGCTGCACTCTCGCCCTCCCTTTGGTCAGGTTGAAAAGGTACCGTGGGTTTCCCATTAGTGTTTCCTCTGGGTTTTGTCCTCCTCAGGGACCATGTCTCCCTCCCAGAAAGCTCTTCTGTATTGTCTCTGGCTACTCTGATCGTGCAGGATATTGTCCCAAGGGGCAAGGGAGAATGCGAACATGGCTATAGAGAAATGGGGGCTGACCCCTCAGTTTGGCTTTGGTTTGTGTGTAGTAAGCAGGGGGTCCGTGGATCAGATGAACTCAGAACTCTCAAGTAAAGGCCTTACTTTTGCAGGAAAAAAAAAAAAAAAACCTGTGATGCTTGGTCCTTCTGAACGGACCCATATTCTCTCCCGAAGGAGAGGCCGGCTGGCGGTGTGACTGAGAGGATGTCCTGCTGAGTCAGACTCAGGCAGCCCAGTGTCTGTCTGTGGCAGGAACTCAAAGGACATTGGTCCTTTGGTGGGAGGTAGTCCACTGAGAAGAGATGTATGTCCTCACCTGCAGTAATAGCCCTTCACTGTGGCTCCATCATCTCTGCCTCACCTCTTCTTGTGGTGAGTTCTCTGGCTGTGTGGCATAAACCATCACGCGCAGGCCAGGGCCAGAGCCAGGACTGACGGGAAGCTCCGTGGCCTTCTCCCTGAGGAAGAGAGACCATGGCCCCACCACACTAGCACTGCGTTCCTAGGAGTCAGTCCCAAGATGGCCCTGCAGGGCATTATGGGAGCTAGTCTTTCAACAAAGAAGGTGGGCCCTAATACAATCATGGTCTTCCCTTGGGTAAGTGCTTATTACAGGAAGGCAGAAGACTGGCTTGTTGACCCTCTCCACTTGAAACAAAGTACATAGAAAAAAATTTGCATCAAAATCCTGAGAGATTTCAACTCCTTATGAGTGGCAGTTTTCTCATGATGAAGAGAGTTAAGTGCTAGACAAGTTCAGATAAGTTCTTTAGAAGTTCATGCATAGACAAGCAACCAGCCTGGGCCAGGAGTCAGGGGAGGCTGGACTCGACATCACAGTTTAGATGTGCTGTCTCAGTCTTTGGCCTGGATGCTGAGCCTGGAGACGGTTCTCCACACAGCAGCCCCATGGAGGCAGACTCAGGGGCTCCTCTTCCCACCCCACCCCCCACTCTTCCCCGGAGTCTGCTGTCCTGCCTCTTCCCTGCTGCACAGCTCAGTGGAGCTTGCACATGCTCAACTCACCTGTCCCATCCTTATCTGGCCCACAGCTTGCCCATGGGGACACAGAACTGGGGGAAGAAAGAGGGAGGGGGTGTTACTCCCTAGGCGCACCTCTTATTCCTCTTTGTTTCAATCTAAAGGCTCCCCTTGACTATAAATGTAGTTGTTGTCTTTTCCTGCGGGGCCTAAGTAGGAAAAGATACTTGCTGAGTAGGTGAGCAAAAGGATAAGATCTTTCTGGTTAGCGGAGACTCAGGAAAACCACGGTCAATAATTTAAAAGGTGCGTAGATTTTGGGTAAGGCTCTAAGGAACAAAGATCATATTATTGAGTGGGCCTGTTCCTAAAAAGCTTTGCGTTTATTGCTGCGATTAATGGAAATGTAATGGATATGACTTTTTTCTTTCAGTAAACAAACATTTATCAAGTACTTATGTGCCTGGTCCTGGGAATACAGATAACAAGATAGGATTTCTGCCTTTGAGGACCCTGCTGTCAAGCAGGCCAGACTAACACATAAGCAGAAATGAAGTATAGTGATCTTACAAGCGCTACAAGAGGTCTGTGCAATAAACTATGGACACACGAGGCAGGGTTCATTTTTGAGTGCCTTCTGCATGCCTGGTACTCTGTTGGGTGCTGGGGGTTATAGGCTTTGCCCTCACAGGAACTTACAGTCCAAGCAACACACCTTACTTTGCCTGGGGAGCCCAGACAAGGCACCATGAAAGAGAGCTGAGTCTTGAAACAAGGGAGCTTCAGTTGCCCCACAGACAGACAGAGGGGATGAGGGCTCTCTGGACAGACAAACAGAAATTATGAGAGTATAGAAGAATGAAAGCATAGCCTATTGGGGACCGTTTGAAACACCTCCTATTTATTATTTTGTCACCCAGCTCCATCTGCTCTTTCAACTCAGATTCTCGGATTCTCTGAGGGAAGGGAAATAAGCTGTTACTGAGATGTATCCTGAAAGCACTCCCTGAGATCCTTAAACTTGACACTAGGCACTAGAACATCCTGGAACATTTTGATTACAATGTCCACAGACTTCCTACAGACATCATAAACTGAGAAGACACTGGTGTGGATTTCAGTAAGTTCTAGAGTTGTAATTTGCTGGAGTTGCCACTTTCCTCGACTAGGAAGGTTAAATATAGTAACTCTCTCCTTCACTTCCAATATCTCCAAAATGGCGTGAAAAGGCAACAGTTCCCAGCACCAGTAGATATCCCCATTGTGGGTCTTATTTTTTAATGTATCATCCTTCTAGGCCAAATTGCTCAGTGTTCACGTCCTCAGTGAGAGTGGATTCTGCAGCTCTGGCTTTGTAGCACTTCCCCTCCTGAAGTCAAGAATACAGAAAGCATTCTGTAAAACACAGCAGGAAGAGGATTCATCCTTGTCCACTTAAATATTCATGACAGCTTGCATTTTGGCTCAAAAGACACTTGTTTATTTAGATAAGATTTAATTTATTCATAATTTACCTAAATTTGCAGAAGTGTGCATGTACATTTTAGCATCTAAGTAGCATGATACATAAAACATTACCCAAGCATGCAAATTGTACAGTGACAGCGGTGGAACCCGCTTGGATGTTTTAGGGAGATAACATATTCCCACCAGAGCAAAGTCCTGAACACAATGGCCTGGGATTGTTTGCCTGTTAAACGCTGACTCATCATTATCTTGTTACCAAAGGCAAACTTCTCACTAAAAACAAAATGTATATATAATATAAAGCAATATTGGAAAACAGTTTTCTGGAACCGGCATTATGCTTGCTCTCTTTCCCCCGGCCAGGAATCACTTCATTCATTGTCACACAAACAACCCACCTCTCCTCCCCCAGCACCCAAACAAAAGAAAACAAAATTGTCAATGCCCTCTTGATTTCCAGTTAATTAATGGCAACCGTATATTTGTACTCATTTATTCTGGCATTCAACTCATATTCGTTGTCCACTTGTTGCATGCCAAGACAAATCCAGACTATTTCAGCAGCTTTGTCGAGTTCCATATCTGTCTCCCCCAGGAGGGAACGAGCTCCTGCAGGCAGCTGCTGTGTCTCCTTCACCCTGGTATTGCAGCTCCCAATCCCAATCCAGACATATTTTACGTGATCCATCAATATTGTTAATGACCTTGATCATTATTTTCGGCAGCATGTGGAAATTCTTAGAAATAGAGATTTTTATAAAAGTCACTTTCCATGAGAGTTTTTTTCATGGCTTATCGCTGGCAGTGAGTCTGACACATGCTTCATCCTGACCCTTACAAAGGAAGGGAAGCCAGGTTCTTGCATAGAGCCCAGGCAGTTGTGCCTCTCCCTTCTTGGTATGCAGGGTCTCTCCACCCCGAGCACCGTTTATAGGCTTTGGAGGAGGAACTGGAGAGACACAATCTGTGAGACAGTAAGAAGATTTAAAGGAAGGGGATTTGTTTGGAGTCTTTGCTACCTAAAGGCATTAAAACTTTATAATGCCAAACAAGTCCCGTTTTTCTTTATTTATGGATCATATATTTCCCCCCTTTATAACTGCCATACATTTTTCCAACCTGACAGCTGATAACACTGAAAATTCACTGCTAGCAAAAAATTCCATTTACCACTCTCTCCAGATAATAATTTTAGAATTAAAGAAGAAACTACATATACATCTATATGCAAAAATGCCATATTTAGTTTTAGTCCCTGAATTCACACTCCACAGCGCATATGAATTGGGGGGTTAGAATCACATTTTGATCAGAGTTCAGGGGGACTCTTTTAAAAACATAACCTCAAATATCCTGTCTTACCTGATAACTATTAACTTGGGAAAGAAATATCAAAGCAAGTAATCTTGGTTTCTCCAGAGTTGGTGCAATTTAATTTCAATTTGTCAAACGTAGCACTATGAGAGAGATCTATTTTTCCCCTTGATTTATTAGAAATGTTCTAAAAGGGGCAGTCTGTCACTCAGGTTATTTCAGCCGGTCCTCTTGTCGAAGTTTCTTTTTCTTTCGCTCACTATCCAAATCTACCAGAAGGGGGAAAACAACCAAGAGATAAAAACCACAAGGGGGAAAAAGAGAGAAATCAATGTGTTTTAAACACAATGACAGGATGGGTTATTTAAATTGCTTCTGTTCATTGATTTAAAGCATGCCCAGTAGAAACCTCTATTATATTAACAATCTTTTCCCTTCATTTCAATCATTGTAGTTGCTGTATCTTATTACCTTTCAGACAGATGATGTCCAAATATAATGTTGAGTATGATTTTTTTTTTATTATTATTTGTTGAAAGAATGATGGGCGATGACTTAGAGGTCTGGGGACAGGATTAGTAACATAAATAATGCGAATTCCAAAGAAGACGACATAATGATAAATCAACTGAGAATTTAACTATAGATTATATCCTAGATGTATTTCTACAAATGGCAGTTGTTTCAGGCCTCGGGAGGATGGAGAGATAGGACATTATCCTGGACATAGATGGCAAGTGGTCAGAAATGGCCAATGAGTTGCTCTTCTATTGAAATAACACCGGAGCTTCTAGTGTGAAAGGTTGTGCTGTGTTTTCACAAAATCACCTTTAATCTCAATAGTTTCTCATTGAGATACCATGGCCTGACCACTGATGTCTTTTGTAAAATTACTTTTGTTAGCCTACCTGGACTTTAGTGTAGAGGAAATAGAGCCATTATTCCCATGTTACTTTGATCTCTTCACACCCGAGTGGTTGCTTGATGGTCGTCGGACTGGGAAGTATAGGCAGAAAAGTGTGTATCCTGGACAAGATCTGGCCCTGTGTAATTATTATGGAAGTGACCCCATGATAGAGAATCCAACCCGCTGACCCATTAGGCTTGAGCAGCCCTATGTATGAAGATCAGAGTTTTTCTTTTTGTTTTTTTTCCCTTTTTTTTTTTAATTTTTGTATTAATTATATTTTACATCATTTGTAGTCCCCAGGGAGTACCCACCACCATTTCACCCGTGCACCATCACCTCAGTCCCTTGTGCACACTCTGGCATCTTCCCCATCTTTGCCCTCCCCCCTTCCCCTCCCCCACCATGGTCCCTTTGGTTTATCCTGGCTTTTTGGTCTTGTTGAGTTTTTTTGTTTACTTTTGGTTATAATT
>JAGFMF010011443.1:9586487-9597598 GCA_019455555.1 Galemys pyrenaicus | reverse complement strand
TATACTTGCCATTAATTGTAATCCCCATGTATTCCCCATCACCATCTCACCAGTGCACCATCACCTCAGTCCCTCCTGCTCCCATCTTCCCTCAACCCTGCCCCTCCCCTCCCCACCAGGTGTCCCCAGTCTGTCCTTGTCTCCTCATTTTTGGTTTCTGTGTCTTTATTGCTGTTATTGTTCTGTGTCTTCATTGCTGTTATTGTTCCCTGTTATAATAATAACAGGGAACCTCCTTTGGTTCCCTTATGTTCCTCCTAAGGGAGGAACCATCTGGTATTTTTCTTTTGCCTTGTACAGAAGCTTTTTATCTTGATGTAGTCCCACCTATTTAGAAGCTCAGAGTTTTTCATTCAGAGTTTTGAAATGTTACATGAGCTATATTTGGAAGTTTCCTTTTTGCATGTTAAGCACGTGATTTCTCACATGTTATTTCCCTCAATCTCAGGAGGTTAGATTAAGCCCATTTCACAGTTGAAGAAACTGGATTTTAGACAGTTGTCTTTCACCCCAGGTCAGACATTTGATCAAGACAGAGATTAGATTTGAACCTTGTTTTTCACTCCAAAGCTTCTCTTCATTCTTCTACACCACACTACTATGAAGCTGTTGGTTTGTTTGTTCATTTAACCAAAAATACCTACTGAACCTTCTACACATCAGGTCCAATGTGTGAGGTGCTGAAGCTACTACAGTAGGATCGTTGACCCTACTATGAGGAACCCTCAGGTTTTGGGAGGGGGCCATGCACAGGGGTGTCTGATGTGCTGTTAGAAGGCAACAACTGAGCATGCACAGGGCGCCATGAGGGCATACTGAGCTCTCCTTAGCCACTGGACTCAGAGAGCTTACTGGAGGAGGGGGCCCTATATAAAACCTTGGCTTCAAACACTTTCATGCTTCATCCCCCTGGACAATGTCCATCTTGTGCACAAGGTCATACGCATAAGTAGGAAGTCTGTCCTGCAAGCAGGAGGTCAGGGGGAAATCTCCTGCATTTTCTCTTCCCAGCCCAAGTGATATTTACAAACAGGCAATCAGTCTTCTTGCTACCATGTTCTTTCAAGAGATTAAAAAAAGAAAGAAAGAAAATAAGTCCATCCACTGGGAGTCTAAGACAGGCAGCTTGAACCAGATTGTCAATACAATAAAGACTTCTTGAACTGTTTGGTTTAAGTTAAGTTCAGGCAGTCTGTTCATTTCCTTCCTCAGATCCTTATCAGATACCTTAGAATGCTGACAGGGAGAACAAGGGCTATTTATCAAGCCTTTGTTGGAGTTAGGATTAACACCAGGCAAGAACCTTAAGGAATTCAGATTTAATAGTCTGTAGCACCTTTATTCTCTGCCTACCAAACTCCCTTCATCTTGTGTGAGTCCTGGCAACTATACAGTCAGGGGAAAAGTCCCCACAGGAGGTCACCTCGATTTCTACCTCAAGCTGCTAGTTGCTGAAGATTCCCAAAACCAAATGGTCAGAGTTGATCATTTTCTAGAAGGACGTACAAAACTCACTGAATGATATTATATTCATGATTAAGATTTGTTATAGGGAAAGGTTTAAAATCAGCGCTGGGAAGCAGAGCATAAGGCAGAGTCAGAGAAAGTACCAGACACAGAGCTTTGCTTGCCCTCTTTCCCTCTGAAGTTGGGATGTGTTACCTTCCTGGCATCCATGTGTAACACTTCACAGGGAGTATGCCAACCCCAGGAACTCTCCTGAGCCTCGCAGTCAAAGATTTCCTAGCACTACATCACCTAGGATGACTGACAGATTGATTGGTTCCCTATATGGTTAATATTGGTCTCCAGGTCCTCTGCCGCCATACAACCCAAAGTCGCCACCTAAATCACATCAAATCTAGTGTGAACCAAAGTGCCTAGGCAGAGAAAGAGAGAGAGACATTGACAAAGGCAATGACAAGGGCCAAACCTCTTTGGGGTTAAATCCTTCACGACTCCATCCCCAATACCCAGCTATCCTCCATGCAGAAACTGGTTCCTCTCTCTGGCCCCCCCACACTCTGTCCTGTCTCTGTTTGCATTGATTATATTGGAGGCTAAATACTCCTTGAGGCTAAATACACATCTACATAGTCACTTTGCCTTTAACCGTCAGTATCTGTAAGCTCCAACACACAGTAGGTGCTCAATAAATTTTTGTTAGTTTGCATATTTCTACCTGATAGGCTTCTTTGCTTGGAATCGTAAGAATTGACTCTTCCTAGCTGGTTTTGCTTTTGCTTTCTGGCTTATGTTTACTTTATTTAGATGTAATTGTTCCCTTACACCCAAGAGCAGTACATCACATGTGTGTTTTGTTTCTCCCAGCCTGTAAAACCCTTAGCTGCATTTTAGCCTCCGCTAATGGTCGGAGAACCTTCTTAAAACTAAACTAATACCATATACTTTCCTGGGCATGTTGATGATGTGTTTAGAAATAAGTTCTTTCCAAACCCTGGGAGACAGGGCTTGGCATCTATTCCTTGCTCTGTGCTATTTCTTCACACGGTGACATTATTAAAGATAAGTCTGTAGGAGAGTTCAGCCCACCGAGAATCAGTCATAGGATTTAGTTAGAAAACGCCAGTATGGTAGCAACAGAAAATTTCAAACTTAATGTAAAAAGCAGAGACGTGGCAGAGAAGCCACTGAGAAATGCACAACTGGATGCACCTGGTTTCCCCCCATATCTGTTTGTTGTCATCTGTTTGTTGTCATGTGGGTGGAGCTGCTATGCTCTGAGCATGATCAAGAGGAGGAACACATACAAAAAAAGCAATGATTTGTTTGCACTGAGCTTCTAATTATGTGCCAGCTGTGGAGTATTCCTAATGTCTCTGGAATGGCAGCACAGACTAAGGGCCACTCTGCCAGCTGTGCATACAGGAGTGCATTGACAGTGGGGTGCTTGCCGCCTGCCAGGGCATCAGGATGCATTCCTGAGCAAGGGCTGTAAGTTGGTGGGTGCTGGGACTCCTGTCTTATTAATTCTTTCCTTTACAAATTGGAATAGGGCAAGTCTCTTAGATGGCAGAATTTCAAACCAACAGCATCTCAAAATAATATTCAGTTATAGCATTCAGCGTGCCCCTGAGTGATCTAATTTCCAATTTTTTCTCAATAGTGAGCTGCTGAGATGATCTATAGTGCCATCAGTTTGTTCTCTCTCCTGCCAAGAGCCAGAGCCTGATAGAGAAGATTCTTAGGGCTTCTGAAAGGAAAGTAACTTCCACGTTGTATCTATGACACAGGCGTTTGGCTTAGCCCCAAATTGGATGTGGTGTTAGCTGTTATACCAATGAGTAGTTCCACTGAGCTTTCACCTGCTCAGAGGGCTCCAGGAGTTGGAAGGTAAAGTCTCCAAAGAAATCAGTCTCCGGGCCTCTCTGGTGGCTCAGTGGGTTAAGCAACACACTATGAAGCAAACCGCAGCCACTGCAGCACGAGTTAGATCCTTGCCGCTGGCCAAGGAGGGGCCGCACATGGCGCAGGCAGACCTCTCCTGCCTTGCCCACTGCTCCCTTTAGCAGTGTGTTTCAGTCCATCTGCCTGTTCAGCTCCCTGCTCTGTCTCTGGTGAATCCTCTCACCACCCTGGACTCTGGCCTGTCCCCCAACTCTTGTATGTATAAATAAAAATAAATCTTTAAAAGAAAGAAATCAGTCTCCACCCAAATTTCAAGTCAGGCAAGTTATGGTAATATCAACACACAGCCTGTAGCAGGAGCTCACGCAGTGAGGACTCAGAGGTCACACAGAGTATCTCTGGGGTTTGTAGGTGATCCAGCCTTCTCGCCTCAAACCAGATTTGAAGTTTCACACACACACACACACGTACATATGTATATTTAATGATTGCATTTCAGCTGTCCCTGGAACATTATAACATTGGTAAACTCTTAAATACACAGAAAACAAACTTTTCCCCAAATATTTATACATTTGGGTGATGCATTTTGGGCGTGTGGACACTGAGGGCAATTGAAGATGAGAGAACAGGACCCTGAGGGCTGACATGAAATACAGACTTTCAAAGGAATTAAATCCCAAGGTGAGGCAAGGTGGTAATTCTTCCTCACAAATCTGGAATCAGATGTAAGCTGAGCCTCGTTTTCAAGAGTGTAGACCTCATCAAACCTGTAAAAACAAAGAGCAAAGTGTGGTGCTCAGAAAATGGTTGACCTGTGTAGGATTTCACATCAGGGTACGTCGGACATGAGAGGGAGCCCCTTGCGTCAGCAGCCTGCTCATCCACAGGGAGAGCTGCCCGGCGCCGGGCTAAGGGTGGGCAGGCCGACGTACTTCCTACACGATAGCATGTCTACACCTGTCTTCGCGGAGAGTACGATTTGCATGTGAGGGAGGATTTTGTCACTCATTCCGCAGCTCTCCAAATGCAATACTGCTGGTATTCAAAAGGGGATTTATAAATGCAAGCCACCAATGAGTGGCTAATGGGACAAAATCTAGTTAAGTCCAGCAAGTGGGCAGATATAATCAGTCAACCGGGACGGGCCATGAGGGCCTGCGGTGGGAAAAGGGGTCTCAGGACCCTGAGTCCACCCGTGAGTCCCACTGGCCACGGATTATTACAGCTCGCGTTTATGTGCGCCTTTTGGTAACATGTGAGTGTGCCTGTTTTGTGCTGTAAGGGCCCAGGCCTCTGTAAGTAACACACTTAACCGAGAGAAGGGGCGACTGGGCCCCGCTTTGAAGCAAGCTTGCTTCATCTTGTGCTGTTTGCGGGAGGAAGGGCGATGCTGTGTGACAAATCACTTCTGTTTGAAATAGTTGGAGCCGAGCATCCAGGAGACTAGATAAGAGAACCTGAATGATCCTATTATAGGGATAACAGCAGTGAGGAGAGTCTGCGCACGCCGTCCACGGACACATTCGGTTGATTTAAAGGCGGTGTGGCAGCCTGAATCCCGAGCTCTCGGCCGTGGATGGCTTCCATGCAGACCTTTAACGTTATTTTAACATGGCTCGATCCGTGCACCACCGTCAAGTCCACTTGAACAAATCCACGTTAAAAGGAATGAACCCGTCTGTGCACCAAACAGAAACACAAAAACAAGCACTGTTTGGTCCTCGAAGAGTAAGAGCACAGGGAAAGCCTCCAGACTGAAAAGGAAGAGGTTTTCTATTTCCCCAGGGGGCTGAATCTTGGGCCAGGTTCACCCTTTCAGGATCCTCGTCTGCTCATTAAGATGTTCGCCGCGTGGAAGCCCAGTGCTGGGTCCGAGCGAAGACTCTTTGGGCACATAAATTTGCAAGAGTAATATCGTGGCAGTTCCTGTCTTGGTCTGGTTCAACCTTAATGAGATACACAGGTCTAACTCTGAGTCGTTTTTTGAATGTGCAGAGAATCCGCTGTCTTGAAATACACTGCCACCTCAAGCTTCCCTTATGATAATGTTAGCTACTTTATGTTCCTGCTCTTCAGGTTTATTTTAAAGGAGTTATGTTCACATGGTCATGTATTTATTTTCGTCATCACATTTATCTCCCAAGCGTATAATCGTTGTGAATCTTACTTTCAAAACAAACATCCATTGACCCTTAGGCTTTACATTAGTAGATGCTATTTATTCTCATTTAATACAGCACTGAACCAAAGGAGAAAGAGCTAATCATGCCGAGTATGTGCCTATGGTGATTCTGAATATACCGTCAAGCATGAGATAACTTGACCCTCTTGTTCTATTTGGACTCCCATTTGCTCTAGAATCTGGGGCATGAGGTTCATTTCCTTCATTTTAAAAGAAAACACAAAAATATTTGATGGGTAATTAGCATTTAAATAATATAAATCCAATTAAAGTCTTAGGTAGTGAAATATTTGTTCATTTTAAGTGATGGATGGATAGATAGATAGATAGATAGATAGATAGATAGATAGATAGATGCGTTAATATCTGCATGTCAGCTGTGGGCCAGGGAGACAATTTCTAAACAATGCTTTATAATAATAAGACATTTGAAATGCTCAGTCAGTAGTGTAAACTTAGTCCTTTAATTACTTCCTGTGTATAACTATTACTTCAAATTATTTCTCTAAATTTGGAACTTGAAGTTTGTTGCTTTAATAGGAAGGCATTAGGGTCTCCTCAGGAAATAATTCAGGCCCAGTACACTTAGAAAAAAAGAACCAAAACAAAATAGAAAATGCATATTTCTGTTATATATAACTATTTTATGTGACCTCAACTTAAGGGGTAAAAATCATACAGGAATAGATTCAGCAATTGCTAAGCCAATTAATAAGTGTTGCATTTGTTGCTTCTAAGGCACCTTGCAACTCTCAAAGTTATATGTGCATACTTATGTGAAAAATATGGTACAAGAGAATGCTTCAGTGTATGCCAGAGGCCACCTGATGACCTGGATGGCCATTCATAATAGAAGATGATGGATGGATGGAAGGTGACTGGAGCGGGAGTTGGGGCAAGAGGGATGGATGGAGGGATGGATGGATAGGTGGATGGATAGATAGGTGGATGGGTGGATGAATGGCCAAATGAATGGGGAAAGATAGAATGAGAGGGATGAAAGAATTGACAATGGCCAGACCTTCCAAAAAAACTATGCTTTGACTTAATTTATTGAGTCCAACACTTCTCTCCCTATCACTCTCTTCTTAGAACATTATCTTCCCTGATATGAAAATTGAGCTTAAGTCAAGAATTTTCAGTAAGTAGCATGTCAAGTGTGTCACCTGTGAGACCATACAGAATAAACAGTTTGTTTAAGGTCATAGAGCTGGTAAATGGCAGTACCAGAATTCATTCCTGGTTTTATATGATCTACTATCCATGCTCTTAACTGCTTTGCTGAGGCTTAGCATCTGTAAAGTCTGGGTGGTAATAATACCCAAGGTAGTAGTATTCACATATGTGAAGGCATATGTGGATATACTCTCTGACCATAAAGCAGCATTGCAATAATTACAATATGATCTTACTTCCAATCGCTCTAATGAGCGACCTGGAAGGCTCAGGATTCAGTCGCCAGTGACAAACAATAACGCTGTCCTCCTTGGCACCCGTGGCACTGTTTGGGAAGAAATCATTTCAGCTGCTATGCTGAGTTAGTTTTGCATCTAGGCAGTTAGACAATGAATGTGTCTGGCACCAGCACCTTTCTAAATGCCTGCCCATCTAATCCCTGCTTAACTGGCTCTCAACAGCTGCACTAAAATCGAAACCCTAAGATGACTGTCACCAAGACACCTGTAGAGTCCAGGGATGCGAAAGGATAAGTCCCTCATTTAATTGTAAATATGAGCTCCTTGCAGTCCAATTCAGAGGGCCATCACTTAGAAATGTTAATGCTATTTATTGTAGCATGCCTGGGATAATGGCATTTCTCAACATCTGTTTTCATTTAAAAATTTCCAAGTTGCCTTTGTGTTCCATTCTGTGGGCACCACTTGGTAATGATGCTGTTCATACTTATGAAGCAGGAGGATGGAAAGTGGCAAGTGGGAACCCAAACAAAATATTATTAATGAATATTTGCAGCTGCTGGTGGGACTTGGTGAGTAGCTGCCAGCATCGGTGACAGAATTCATCTTGTAAAATGTACCTATGATAAATATCAACTAGGAGTGATTAGCAAAGGTTGTTAATTCATGAACGGCTTGCAAGCAAACCAGCAATTTGATTTCACAGAATGGTTTTTTTTTTTTTTTTTCTTCCGGCAAGGCAGCCAGGGGCTGAAGATCACAACGTGGCCATCATTCCCACCTCACTGGCTCTCTTCCAAAGGTCTTTTTGGCACCAACCCCTCCCCCCCAAGTTCCCTCTGCATTCACCTGCCTCTGTTCCCCTCATTTAGCACTTACATATTTTGCCTTTTTCTGGTACATTTCTTATCTTCCTATGTAAACTACAAGTTCTAAGCGTATCTACTTTAAAACCCCTTACCCCTTAATCTTGACACTCATAATTCCAATCCTGTTCCCTGGCACCTAATAGGTCTCATTAACTTTCTTAAAAGGATAAGTATGTGAATGCTTATATGCATAAGTAGCCTTCCCCATGCTAGGAGTTGATCTACAAACCAAAGATTTAAACTAACTCCCAGATCAATTTATTTTTAATTTTTTATTGAAATGACATTGCACTTTAGCCCTAGATAAGTTTCAGGTACACATCATTATATATCAGTATCTTTGTATAGGGCCTCCCTGGTGGCACAGTGGGTTAAGCAACGCACTATGAAGCAAACCGCAGCCACTGCAGCACGAGTTCGATTCCTGCTGCCGGCCAGGGAGGGGACCCACATGGCAGAGCTGACCTCTCCTGCCTCGCCCGCTGCTCCCCTCAGCAGTGTGTTTCAGTCAGTCTGCCTGTTCTGCTCCCCACTCTGTCTCTGGTGAATCCTCTCACCCCATACACCTCTGGCCTGTCCCCCAGCTCTTGTATGCATCAATAAATAAATCTTAATATCTATGTATATACATTACGTTCAGCACCAAAAGTTCAGTTCTATCTTTCATCACACAACTGACCCTTTTTACCTGATTTGCTCACCTTCTTCCTCCTCCTTCCCTTCCATGCCACTACTTAGGTCTTATAATTGAAACGTTTATTTCTGTTTTATTTACTTTGTTCATTTGTTTCCTTTGTTTGCAAACCACACATGAGTGACATCATACAGTGTTTGTCTTTCTTCTGATTTTTTCACTAATCATTATCTCTGAGGTCCATCTATGTTGTTGCAAGTGGCAGTAGTTTATCATTTTTTCAGCAGCTGAGTAATACTCTATTGTGTATATATACCATGTCTTCTTTTTCTGCTCATCTGTTGATGGGACCTTAGGTGGACTTAGATTTTAATGCCTATGGAATCTGGTGGATGACGCTTCATTAAGAGTGACTGAGATCTTGTCAGTTACCTAGGAGTGATTACCAGGGACTCCTCATTCATGAGGGCCTGACACATACACTGATAACCCTTCACAGCTATTTCCTTGTCTTGAGAGCTTTACTCTGCTTTTCCTGGAGTGGAGCAAGAGTCCATGGCTTGTGCTGCTTTTAGTGTCCTGTGACCCATTCCATCGATTCCTTTCTGATTTAGCCAGACAGCTCCAGGGATGTTCAGACTCTGCTGCCTCATCCTACAAGACGACTGTGAGAGCAGGAGAGGCCTCAGAGTCCTCACCAGTATCTAGGGATACCCTCAGCCTGAATGACAATGTGCCTGGAAGTGTTTGGAAGTGAGCACTGCTGTCAACCAGCATGGGACAAGTGTAGGGGATGATCCCTTCCACCTCCTTTCCTTCGGGGACAGGTCTAGGGGGCTCTCTGTGTCTTTACTAGGTGTCAAAACAGTGCTCACAGCAGTGACCTCCGTAACGCTCTCTCCCACTGGCTTTCCCCCTTTCTCCGTCTCATCATTGCCCTCCATCATGCCTGCCTCCTGGAATCACCTCCCAGGAAACTACCTGCACTCAGCCCTGGTGTCTGGCATCATTTTTAGAGGAACCAAACTACTCCATCCAATTCAACTCTGTTCTTTGAAAAGAAATATAAATCACGGGGCCTCCCTGTTGGCACTATGGGTTAAGCAATGCACTATAAAGCAGACCACAGTCACTGCAACACGAGTTCGATCCCTGCTGCCAGCCAGGGGAGGTGACCCACATGGCACAGGCAGACCTCTCCTGCCTTGCCCGCTACTCCCCTCAGCAGTGTATTTCAGTTCATCTGCCTGTTCTCTTCCCCGCTCTGTCTCTGGTGAATCCTCTCACCCCATACACCTCTGGCCTGTAACCCAGTTCTTGTATGCATAAATAAGTAAATCTTTAAAAAAAAAGAATATAAATCACTTAATTAAATGTGAGGGTTCCTTCCAAAGTCACCCCCCTTTAAAGGCTGCCCCCTCATTTAGCAAGCTGACCTTGACTTAGGCCTTCCCGAGAGCACCCTCAGAGCCTCTTCGGAGGGCTTGGCAAGGACATGGCAGCGAAGCCCAGGCTGCTGAAGGTCAGTGCAGGTGAGACCTGAGAGTGGGGGCCTCCCTGGTGCCTGGTGAGTCCCCTCCTTACCCCAGCCTTGCCATTTACAAAGCACATTAGACATATACTCCTATTTTTAGAATTTCACTTTTTTAAACTGTCGCATTCTAAGAAATCTGGACTTTCATGCAGCGACTTTTAGGATGTCTTCGTAGGCGAGAGCAAGGGTGGAGCACAATGAGGAGAAAGGCTCCCTGGAGACCCACCTTCTAGCACATCCCTCCCAGCCACCACCTCTGCAACCTCCCATATGTCATCTTACCTGGTTGATGTCCTCACCTCCAGATGGGGAAAACAATGTCCACGGTGCAGGATGGATATAGGGGCTCACTGGGATCCTATTGTTAAAGCACTGGGTTCACTTGAATATTAAGCCAGGATACATGGTGAAGCTTTGGATGAATTACTCATTTTAAAAATTACTATATTTTCATGAATGTCTGCCACGCATCATGCATAGTACCAAATGTTCGCCTTACTTTATTTGATGCCCGTAATCATCCTGTGCAGTAAGTAATATCATCCCCATTGTAGAGAGAAAAGTCTCCGTTAGATGATGCCTCCCCCCAGTCACAAGTCAGCTAAGACTGAATCCAAGTCAATCTAAATTGAAAGTTCAACACTCTTAACATTGTGTATCTCTCTGGGATTTTATCAGCATAGTGCATTTAACTAGGCAATGCCAGCTCCTCTTTTGGAACTTCAGGTAAATACAGGAAGAAAATTGCTCCTCTCTGCTACCTGACACTTAAGGGTCAGTTAGCCACACCAGACTCTCCTCTACCTTACTCAGGTACATAATGACATCCTCCCAAACTCACATTCCACTTCAAAGCAGTCATATCCATGTATGTATTTAAAATACTCTAAAATTACTCTCAAAACCAGTTCAAATGACTATCCTTTCAAGTGCATTACAATTTACCCCCAGAAGAGGCTGTCTATCAACCTTTAAAGAAATCCAAATTGTCCAAAGCAAGGAATTCTTTTTTAAAGATTTATTTATTTATGCACACAAGCACTGGGGTACAGGCCAGAGGTGTGGGGGGGTGAGAGGATTCACCACAGAGAGCAGGGAGCAGAAC
>JAGFMF010011443.1:9573222-9586437 GCA_019455555.1 Galemys pyrenaicus | reverse complement strand
CCCCACCTGGCCGGCAGCAGGGATCGAACTCGTGCTGCAGTGGCTGCGGTTTGCTTCATAGTGCGTTGCTTAACCCACTGCGCCACCAGGGAGGCCCCAAAGCAAGGAATTTAATGAAGCATCTGAGTCTGGGAAATCCTGCAATTGACTTTCCTCAATCAGCTCTTAATATTTGGGGGCACAGAGAGCAGATGGCATTTTAGTCTTCTCTACTACTTACCTAAGTTCCAAACAGTCAAACAAAACTTGCATATTAAACTAAGGTAAGCTTGTCTGGGCAACATCCAAAAAAACAGGTCAAGTTCATTGGGAACAGAGATAACCTGCTTAAGTTGCTTCATTTTCACAGACAATAAGGAAACTTCAGCAGAGTCTCTTCCCCATAGGGAAGACTCCAAGGTCAGAAATTAAATGTCCTCATGAAAATATTTTGTTTGGGGGAGGCACCAATGTACCACGATCCATCCCCATTTGTCTGACAGCTATATCCCGAGAAGCAAGTAAAAATGGTGGCACCAGGGGAAAATCCCATTGGCCCTTTCTGCAGATCCTCATACATACCTTTGGACAAGAGCCAGCTTCTGTGTTGAATGATGTCTCCCAATACCTCAACAGATATTTCCCGCAACATCCAAGTTTTGGAAGTTCAAAGCAGAAATCGCTTTTGAAAAAATTGGAGGAGATTCAGAGGAGAGAAAGAGTGATGATCCAAAGGTTGGGGAGACAGAGAGAAATCCATCTCATGAGTGGTTCCATGGTAATGCAAGGGAGGGGTGAAGTAAGCAGTAATCATAGTTAGGAAATAAATAATACAGATAAGTCTAGTGAGTCATTCATTCTTCAGTCATTCCTTCTGCAAGTAGTTCCTGAGCGGCTGCATTATTGCAAACACACAGGTTGGGGGTTGAGGATAAATGTGATCAAAACCAGGCAGTGTCCTTATAGCGCTTGCTATACCGGCACTAGGCAAAAGAAACATGTTAACTGAGTGATCACTTATAGATGGTCACTTGCCATGATAAGTACAGTTGACCCCGAACAGTGTGAGCTTCAACTGCATGGGTCCACTTATAAGCAGTTCTTTTTCAAAAAATATAGTTGGCTGCCCATATCCATGAATTCCATAGTTCCATATTCATGAATTCAAGCAACAGTGGGTGTCTGTCATTGAATCTGAGACAGCAGAAGGATCCTCTGATATAGAGGACCAGGATCAGCCATAAAAGACTTGAGTGTCCATGAATTTTGATATCTGCAGGTCCTAGATTCCATCCTCTGCTGATACCAAAAGGTGATTGTTAAGTTTGAGGGAAGTCAAAGGCTGCATGCAGATTTTCCACTGCCCAGGCGTTCACACCCCTAACCCTCGGGTTGCTCAAGGGTTAACTGCCTTGCATGGAGAAGGCATTCAAAGTTAAAGGTGGAGGCAATAGGTGGGTGTCTATTCAGGAAAGGCTTCCTTGAAGAAGGGGAATCTGACACATTGTTAGGAGTTCATCAAGATGAGGCTATGGGAGAATATTTTGGAAAATTTATAGGCACAAGATAAACTAACAAAGATGAAGACAGAAAAGACCTGAGAAAGAGAAAACAGATGGCTACATGGGGAGGGAAGTGGAGAGGGAACATGGAGTCCACCCACACTTCTCCTGGATCCTTGCCCTGGGGAGCTGGGGAGAGGAGGACTGGAGAAATCAGACCCCGAGACACACACCTATGAGGCTGAACCCAACTAGGCAAAATCCAAAGGGAAGATTCTCCCTCAAATATTATTTCCTGAAAAGGCTATAGAATCCCTACCTACACAGAGAAAAAGAAACTGATTGTCATTATGAACTCAATGACCTTGAGTGACCTTGGGCAAGTTACTTCATCTCCCTGTGGCCTCATTTTTGAAGCATCTATGAAATGGGGATAGTAAGAGGAAGCGTACCTGCCTCACTGAGGTTTTGTGGGAATAAATGTGTAAATATTTGTGGAATGCTCAGGCTGGGAGATTTTAAGGGGAGGGGTGATTCATTTGAATGGAAGAAATTACATTTTAGTTTCACTAACTTCTAACAGAAATCAGGATTCCCTTTAATTGTAAATACAGACAACAGATAGTAGTGGCAGTAGTTACCTGTGACTTTGTCACCAGTTAAAATCTCAGATATTTTCAAACCACATTTCTATGTCTGCAGAAATCTCAAAATATTGTCTATGCTCATCACTACTTAAAACTGCAATCGTTATTAAACATCTACTAGTTGACTTTATTCAATGTGTTGATAGAGAAGGGCATGCTTTACTATACCACAAATCTGGTTTCTTAATGTTTTTATAATTATATTTCAATGCAGTGGCTTTCTTTTGTAATCATATATATGTACATGTGCACACACACACACACAAATGGTTTCATTTAAAAACATTATTCTGAAGAGGCATCCACAAAAGTCAACAGATTGTGAAAGTTTAAAAATTTCTGTTCAGGGTCAAGTGTTCAGACTTAAGCATAAATCTGAGGCTATTTCTTTCCCAGGCTCCCTGTTTTTATTGAACTACCCAGATCCACGCTCCGTGTAGCTACTTGTGGTAGAAAGCGCACTAGCCGGAAGACCCATATTTATACCTGGAAACAGCCCATGCGTCAAGGCTCGGTGTGTGACTTTGGGCAGGTTGTTTGCCCTCCCTGAACACGTAGTCTCAGCTTTATCCTGAGCACCTAATGAGACGAGTTTCTGAAGCCGATTCCAGACAAGGCTCTAGAGTCCAGTTGCAGAGACACGCGTCAGTTTGGAAGATGAGAATGCTATTTTGCCTTCCTCCTGCTGGGATTTAGGAGCCCCTGGGATGCTTGGGATGGCTCTGACAGCTAAGTGCCAAGAGAAAACCTATGCTTCCACTTGCAGCCCTGTCCCCATGGGCGAGCCTTGCCAAACAGGAGAGTTCACGAGGATCAGCATGAAAAGGGAAAACAATTTGTTCAGGGGCCCTAGAGTCACACACTCAGCATGCTGGGCTTGTGGGGGTTTTCAGCTTTAATCAGCATCAAGTTGATCTTCTTTCGAGAGACGAGACGCTAAAGAGTCCAGAATGTCTACAGGTAGCTCCAGCAAGACACTCCCTGGCTGTCCACCTGGCCCTGCCCTCCTGAACACAGGTGTTACCAGGGCGTCTGGATGGCTGGCTGTTCTAGACACAAGAGTCAGCATCGCCTCCAGGCTTCAGCCCCGGGGCAGTGAGGCTGCAGGAATTCTGTTTCCCTTTCCAGGCTTGTCAGATTGGCTGTCTTTTCCTTCTCTGCTTTTGTTGAGCTCCATTTTTCTGAAAATTAATTTATTGTGGCTAAAAAGACAGCAGGCAGAGAACCCTGGAGACTGATTTCTCCCTATTTATCCAAGGCTCCAGCCTGGTGCTAGCAGTGACAAAGCATGTTCCCCATTGCAGGGACCCACCAGTGAGACCAGCTGGCTCTGCAGTTAAATAGCTTCTGTTCTCTGAGGAACTCAAAGCACTTTAGAAACATGAGCTCATTTGGGGTCTGTTCTGACCTGGATTCAGAGTGCCCCAGGATCCTCCCAGGATGCTGATGGCTAAGACAGCCTGATTCCTGCTGAGGTCATTCTGTCTGCCTAGAGCCAGAAGAATGGAAGCAGAAAGCCCAAATTAGATGAGCCTGTAATGAAAATCAAATGCCCTGAAGGTTTGATGAGCGACTACCAGTACCACCCCCATGTCCTCCAGACTTTGGTTTGCTGAAGCATAACCTTTCTTTTCAAAGGATCAGAAGAAATCATGAATATGAAAGCACCTAGCCCAGTGCCTTGCAAATACTAGATACTCAGTAAATGTTAGTTAATCCCAGTGCTTAGAGAGATGCATGCTAATGGGTTAGATGCGTATATTGCCTAAAATGGGTAGTTTCTAGTCCTTTACATTCAGCCCCCATTGCTCTTTCCCTGCTCTTAAGAATATTAGAGGCATGAGATAGATTAAGGAGGATCCTGAAGTCCTTGATATTCCTCCTATTGAAAGTTGGGGTCACTGGATTCCCTTGAATCTTGACCTATAGGATATGATGCATATGGACTAGTTTATTTCCTAGTCCAGCGCTTAACACAATCTCTGCAAACACTCTCTCTGGAAACCCTCTTCTGAAGAAATCCAAGCTAACTACCTAGAGAAACCACAGAGACCTGGTTAGTCCCAGGTTTTTCCTGCCATACCAACTCAGGCACCAGACACAAGAGTAAAGCTGGCTTGGACCGACCCCCCCCCCTCACCCCCCATTCTAGATCAGCTGAAGAGATCTGAGTGGTCAGTTGATACCATGTGGAGCAGAAAAACTACTCATTCAATTCCTGACCTATGAATCATGAGTTGTAGTGAAATGATGGTTATTGTCAGTCACTAAGCTTGGGAGTAGTTTACTGTGCAACAATAGAACCTCAACACTACCTGTGTTACAGAAAATACCCAGGGTCAGATCCCATCCCTTAAAGAGACTTATGTATTAAGATTCAATTAAAATAGGAATTGGGCAAAGTACCTAAGTACAGAAGCTCCTAGAATTTGCGATATGTGTGTGGATAGTAACTGGACTATAGGAAGGAAAATTCCTGGCAATAGCCACATCCCTTCTCGCTTCTTCCATGTAACAAAATCAATCATGGTAATTATATCTCAGTACACTACACGAGCAGGGAATGTGCTTCATAGGATAGTGACACCACTGGCCAACACTTAGCCGTCCTCACAGTGTTCTAACACTTCACACATATTATCCACTTAATCTTCACAACAGTCCCACAAAGTAACATAATTATCATTCCCATTTTACCCTAGGGAAAACTGAGCAACAGAGAAATCAAGAATCTTGTCCAGGGTTACAAATCTGCACTTGCATTATAATGTTTAAATCTCCCATTAACTCTATGGATTAGTTTTCTGTTGGTGGTATAAGAAATGACAACTCTGTGACTTAGAACAGCACAGTTATTATCTTGCGGTTGTGGAATTCAGGAGCTAAAATGATCTCCCTAGGCTGAAATCAAGGTGTTAGAGGACTCTGTTACGACACTAGGAGAGAATTGGTTTCCCTGCCGTTCCTAACTTCTTCTGGCTGCCTGAATTCCTTAGCTCATGGTCCCCTAACTTCATCTTCAAAGTCAACAATGACCAGCTGAGTCTCTCTCATATTGCATCATTCTTGCATGAACTCTCCTGCGTCTGTCCCTCCTTCACCTGGTAGAACACTGTGATTACACTGGACCACCTGCATAATCGCCCCATCTTAGGGCCAGCCGATTAGAGACCTGCACCCTTAATTCCCCCTTGTCAAAGAGTGTAACATAGACACATGTTCCAGGAATTAAGACCCATCTGAAGGTGGGTCATTATTTTGCCTGCCACACCCTATAAGATGAGAATGATGATGTCTCCCCTTTTATAAATGAGGGAGCTAGAATGTAGGAAAGTTAAATCATTTCTCTAAGGTCCCACAATCCAAATGCCATCTCCCCTGAAAACTGTGGGGTCCCAGGCTAGAAAATTAGCAGGAGCACCTTGGTAAAAGTTCAGATAAGCACTTCCCAAAGGCAGGAATAGTGTTTTGAAGTGAACTGAAAAAAACAAATCACTATGCCTTTCCAGCAACTCATGGAAATACCATTTTCTATCAGCTTCATAGTGGTGAGAAGCATCGCTGGGGTTTTCCCCCTACCAGCATCTCCAACTGTTACAAAAGAGAAAGAAACTTTGTCTAGGAAAACCCTCTGAGATTGCTTGCTTATCTGTCCCCGAGAATTGAAGAAACAACATTTCTCATATCCAGTAAAGCCTTCCGATAATGAACTGTGCGATAAGGGGGCTCCATTCATAGTGAAGCCACAAATCGTTTCAGTGCATCAACCCTTTCAGTCCCTGGAGAGATAAAAAGGGAATGTTTTGGAGCTCTTTTAAAACATTTTGTGTGTCTGTGGTATCTCAGACCTAGAAAGCTCCAACGTGCCCCTGGGGACCCTGCCCACTCCCTGCCCCGAGTATCCGCCTCTCTCCTGCCAAGCTGCTCCGCTGACCTCCTGCAGGCCCCACTGAAGGGCAGCTGTGGATCGAGCACAGGCAGGGAAACAGGCACCTGAGTTACATGACCTTTAACCCTCTTAAAACCCCCTCCAGGTGGATGTTCATCTCCCCAACCCTTAGTTTCCTTATCTGAAAAATGGCGATAAATAATCTGTAACAGTCAATAAAAGGCAAAAATAGGACTCACACCAGGTCTTTCTGGCCCAACCTCATGCCCTGGCCACTTTGCATTTTGCCTCTAACCCAAGTACTCTGCCTGCTGAGCTTCTGCTGACTATCTGACCCCTCCCCGCAGAAGGTTCTCGCCACAGCCCCCATTTGTTCAAACCTCTCTGCCTCCACCGTAGCCTTACTCCTAGACCCTGTGAACCCCAGTGCTCCAACTTTGCTCCCTGTTTTGATGGAAATCCGAGACCTCTTTGGGGCACTGCTGTGAACACGTCTCCTTAGACGGCTCTACTCCTGGGTGTTCTTCATTCTCCCAGGACAGACTGTGCACTCCCTCGGGTCGGAGCCCACGCTGTCCAAAAGGTTTCCCTTGAGAGCACCCTGGGAGTCCCCGTAGGATTAGCTGCTTAAGGGGTTGGTGTGTATTGTCTTGACCTGCTGACTTTCTCTTCAAAACTTCTTGGTTATTATTCTGAAGAGGCTTACTAGAAAGTTCCCTTCTGGAAATGACAGGGCACACCTAACATCGCAGTCGGTCCACAGCGGTGGTAAACCCGAAACTCTTCTGGCGCTGCAGCCATCTCCCTACCGTGGGACAACCTGTAATCTCTACTGGAAGAAAATTATCTCATGAATAGAGCGTGACAGGGATGTTTATGTTCCCCCCATTGTTCTACTTCCAGTGCCTGGAACAGTGTTTGGGACATGAAAAGCACTCAAAATATTGCATGACTGAATGAACATGAAGCACTTTGAGTACAAATATCGAAACGTACTGCATGACTGAACAAAAGACCAAGTGAAAATCTTTGAAAATATTTTGAACACAAATTTCAGAGGTGTACCTTAATTAACTGTAAATGAGATAACTAACTTAATTAGCTTTGAGCGAATGGAATCCAGGTGTTCTAGACCCTAATCAAGTGCAGAGTCCATGAGTCCAACTCTGAATGTTTGGAGCTGGGTCTGGATAATGATATTCTTGAATTATTGTTGTTGGATAATTTTGAAGCATGCCAAAATTTAAGAACGACTCTTCCCTAGAATTGTTAACTGCTGCTTCTGAATCTGGCAAAAGGCTTTAAATTACTCTGATAAATTGTCTGTGGGTAGAATCTTCTAGACAGGCCTCGGGGTTGGCCAGATGCTCTTTGCACCCTTATGCTCAGACAGGCATCTGTGAGGGTCACTGTACCTGCAGTCAGCCCGACCCTCTCCCGCGGGGCCCCGGTGCCGAGGTAACTGCAGAAGGAGATCCTAGCTGGGGCAAGCGCCTGCATCTAATTGGGAAGCTGCCTGGAAGGACCATCCATCAATTGTGCCAATGACAAATGGCAGGAAGGAGCGGCCTCCCACACAGTGGGCCTGCCCACTCCTGCCTGTCCACACCTCATTATGCCTGAGAAATTAACATTCACGTTGTTTGGTCTTGACAAGCAGGGTGGAGCATGTCAGCTGCTGCTTCCCGGCTCTTTGTCCTCTTTCTGCACGCTGCCCTGCACGGCATGTGGGGCTGGACCGCTACTCAAAAAATGTTCATGCCTCGACACGCTGAGAGGACACCTGCTGGGCAGGCCTGAGACCCTGACTGTCCATCACCCCTGGCTGCCCAGCATGCAAAGGGCCCCCACTTCCTTGCCAGCCTTCGGGTGAGGTCATCTTCTTGGGAGTCATCTTCTCCTGCCTTCCACCCTGCTGGGGGGAACTAGACACTTCCAGCTGCTGACACGAGCTTGGCCGGTACTCTGCCCCTTCTCCATTCCCCCAGTTTCATGAGTGGCCCACCAAGTAGGTGGAGTTCAGTCCGGTCAAATGTTTTGAACGTTCACCATGGGCCAGGCGCTGGGCCAGGGTAGGGCTAGAGTGATATGATCCCTGCCGTTGGGGAGCTCATGTCTAATCAGTATCTCAGATCTAAACAAGTTGATCACTGTCAAAGTTCTGCGGAATTTGGGAACCAGAGAGCCAGTGATGGCCGCTCGGTTGAGAGAGACCTAGAATCAACAGTTACCACTTTGTTAAATTCATACAATATGGTGAAGCCTGTTGACTAACAGAGGCTTCTCCAGACAAGTCTAAAGGAAAACACACACACATACACACCAACCCAGGTTTCACTTTAACAACACACACAGAAAAGTGAAGTGGTTGCCATTTTATTTAAGCCCTATGGCATTCTAGGTGCTTAACACACATGCTTTAATTTAACATATGCAACCACTCTGTGAAAGAGATGATGTTATGATGAGCTGAGGAAGCTAAGATTCAGGGAGAGTAGGGAACTTGCCCAAAGCCACACAGCTAGTAACAACAGGGGCAGGATTTGAGTCCTGCCTCACTCCAGAACGAGTTGAATTCTCATTGCTCAGCAGACTGCCTCCCTGAAAACATTTCCTCTGCACCACTTACCCTTTTCAAGTCATTATTTACCCTCTTGGTGAGCCAGCAACTATGGCAAGGAGCTGACCTATATTCTGTGCCTTTCCTTCCTCCTAAGTCCCCTCCCCTCCCCCACTGTGCAAACACTTCACCTGGCACCTGGCAGCAGCTCCACTCACTGTGCAGCCCCTGGGCCCAGACGTTTACACACACTTCACAACTGATCTTTGACAGATGCACTTGCCCACGTGAGAGCGGCCGCACCAGTTGTCTGCTAAGTCTCCGCATCCTTGAAAGGGTCCTAATACTCTCATCAAGATTGATCCACACTTCTGCAGAGGATGGTGACTGTCCTTAATCAGCCTCGACTCTTTCGAGGCTCTCCGCCTGCTGAAGTTGCTGATTAGAGAGGCGACTGTGCAGTGGCAGCCTTTGTGAAAGGAACCACCCCAGCGCCAAGCTACATCCACAATCTGCATCTTGGATGGTTGCTGGGGAGCAAATCAGAACTTCTCCCCATGGGTTACCAGTGGGTCAACATGATGACCCCATCTGCCCTCAAATTCAGGTGGGGTGGAAACAGCCGGAGCTTCAGAGAGTCAGATACAAGTGTGCAATGCCCAGAGGGGAGAAAGGCAGTCATCCCCCCGCCCCCCACCAACTGACAGGCAGGCCTAAAAAGCCTGAGGGGTGCAAGAAGCAAAGAGGAGAAGGCGGATTCACCCCAAAGACAGCCCACCCCTAGCCTGTTGTCTGGTCTGATAAAAGTACATCCCGGGAGCACAGTGGAGAGGGCAGTGACCTAAAAACTTCTGCCTGAATCTATAAACCAACAACTCAGGGGTGCCTGCCCAGTACATCCCAGGAAGATATGGGGTGAGCAGCTTCCCACATGCCACTTAAGCCAGGAGTTCCCCTCTTTTCCTGGAATTGTTCTTCTCTGGACTGTGTCTGCCAGGATTTCCCCCTGGTGTACTGTCTCTAGTAAACTTAGCATTGCTTTGCTTTGCTTTGCTTAGACATGGCCTTCAAGTCTCTCATGACCATAGTTAAGGACCAAGGAACCCCCAAAACCCAGGAAAAGGTAAGAATCCAAAAACACATATATCCCCCCAATACTGTCACCATCTCTGAATGACAGGACATGAACAAGGTCAGAGAGCTATCGACCTCTGAAACCTGACATGCAGTCTAATTACTCTTTTGCTTGCCGTTCACCTGTCCCTTAGATGAGAAGAAAGAGAAAACAAGGCATCCCCTCCCTACTCAAGGGTTCTCCTGGTAGGACAGTAGAGGCTTGGTGATATGGGTGATATGAGGAGTGGGCAGGAATGGTTCACCCCTCCCTTTGGCCCTTTCATTGAGGAGACCAGGAAGTAGCTCTGCTACTGCATCTCCTTTTGCCTCTGGACCCCTTGGCCAGCAATGTCTTCTAAGGCACCATCAGCTTTTGCTAACTAACTCTGCCACCCCAACCCCCTTGGGATGCTACATCCTCCTCCGGAGAAACCCTTTCTGAGTCAGGCAAATCCTTACTTCCTGCCTTTCTCTTGGACAGATGCAAAAGTAAAAAATCTTCAACACAGTGCGAGCTACTTACCCTCTCTGCCTCCTCTAGTCTCAGATGGATTATTGGTGCACTTGATAATTCTGCTACGTGTGAATGGTCCAGTGGTTGATTTTTCTTGTTAATTTCAGGCGAGTTGACTTTCATTTCCATCCAGTTATCTTTGTCCTGGTTGGTGTCTTTTCCTAAACTTCTACAATTACGTGCTCTTTTCCTTAGTCTCATTCTAATGCAGCAGGTTCTGCCTTTCATCAAGTAACAAGTTCTTTTTGATTGTGCCCAGTGCATCTGTATTTGTTTAACAAGGCTCTGCTCAGCCGCTCCTCTGTGGTGGGGAGACTGATTGGAAGGAATGCCACGCTCGTGCCTTTGGCAGGTGCCTTTTCCATAACTGCTTATTTCTCTTCTCTGAGTTTGTTGCTGGACAATTACTGGTTGTGGAGAGCATCACCCAACTCTTCCAGTGGCTTCAGTCCTATCGCAATATGGAAAGAAGCCTGGGACCAAAGAAGAATCTCAGCTATTGCTGTCCTGTGGCTGCTGACCTCCCAGCTGGAGTGTGGGGGCTTGGGGGTAAAAAGGAGCCTTGGGGGAGAGCCTAGCAATGCCCAGGGGGAGAAAGGCAACCAACAGGCCTGCCTGCAGGTTGGTTGGGACTGCCCTGAACATTGATGAGCACTTGGGAGATCCCTGCTTTTGTAGGAGTTTGTATTCAGTTCTGGTCTTAAAATTCAGCATTAGAGATTTTAAATTAAAAATATAGTGAGGACTTTTCTTTTTCCACTGTGGGTCTCTTAAGTTTACAATTCTAATCAGCTCTAACACAACCTAATTCAAAACCAAGGCATGAACCCAGAACATAGAGAACTAAAACCTGCCACCAGCCCACTCTTAAATCCAGTGTCATTTTAAATACCATTGGTTTAAACAATGGACTCCTTACTCAATCTCAGGACAGAAAAAAGTCTTTGCTTAAAAGAAGAAAAACAATTTGCCTATTGTCTGTAATTTTCGGATAATTGAGCTAACATGCATTTGCATGATAATAAGTACCATTCTTAGTTATTTACCTATTTTCTAATTTTGACACGTGTAACACTAGAGATAATTACCAAATTCTATATTTATAGAAAACTGACTTTCTTAAGAATTTGGTGGGGCAATTATCTCCATACTGTATGTGCTGTTTTTCTACAAATGTTGAAAATTCAATAATTGTCACTAGAACTAACTGTGGCATTTTAAATACAGATACATAATAAAGAAGGAGGTCATTTATTCATTAATATTCAAAACACACGCTCGTTCCTCCTCTTCCATGGTGGATGAACTTACTTTGGTTTTGTAAGAACTTTACACAAGCCAGTTAAAAACTCTGTTATTATGGCTCTTTTGTTTAGTAAGAGTCGGTAAGAACTATATCAAAGGGGAAAAAAGAACAAGAAATACAGCTTATAACAAAAATAATAGCTCACATTTATTGAATATTTATGATGTGTCAGTCATTGTATGGTTTTAAAAATTACTCTCTTCATTCCGTCAACGCCATCACAAATTAGGCATTGCACTGGCTCTCCTCCTGTTACAGAGGTATAATTTGAGGGTTCAAAGATGCTAATAATATGCCTGAGGTCACACACTGGGAGGAATGAGAGCCAAGGGCGGAAGTTGCTTCTGTCTTGTTCCCTAGCCTGGTCCTTTCTACCTACACAGCAGACTCAAGTCATCCCGGTGGCTGAGCTGGAAGCTGGTGATCCCCAGCTTTGCCCCGTGAGAAGAGACAGTCTGCTCAGCATTGTTATGCTACTTGCTTTATGAGGTCTTGGAGAAGAATGACAATAATGGAGTTGGTTTTGGTGAGGTGTTGGGTTCAGAGATCCAGGTCCTTGGGTTAACTTTGGGAAAAGTTTCACCAGCGCTCCCCTTTCAGTGGCACGTGGTGAGTGTCTCCGTAAGACAGAGGCGTTAGTTATATCCAAAAGGTTGGGCTTATTATAAAAAGGGGGAAGCCAATGAAGGATACTTGCACATACAAGTGGGCAAAAAGAGCTCCCCGCAAAGGGACAGATTTGCAAAAAGAAATACCTGCGTAATGTAATTTCAGGTGGTACCGAAAGTAATTTCAGGTTTTCAGATTAGTCTCCCAGGCAGGAATGGATCCCGGGCTGCGGTGGCAGCACTGAGTCCTGGCCATGAGACCACCATGGGTTGGTGTCTCACGAAGCCACAGCAGGAATTTCACTGACACTCCGGCAAGCAAGAGAAAAGAGGCAAATCTGATTAGAGAAATAGATCCAAGGAAAAGTTCTTAAGGAGAAAAGGAACAGAAATAAAGTGGGACTCCCAGGCTGGTAAAACCAGGCCAGGTTTGGGGCAATAACGTTGAAGTGGAGTCGTGCCTGGGGGAATATAGACCTTCTTTCCCTTATTCTAAAGCACCATCAGTCTCTTTGTGGTTGGTTAGTTCTCCATGGTCTCACTCACTCTGTAGTAAAGTCCCTGGACCCAGAATTACAGCTTGCATCTCAGCCCTTATCTTAGAGTCCTTATCTTCATTGTCCTTGTTCTGGAATGTCCTGTTGTCCCTAGTCCTGGGGGGTGTTTCATTAGTCCCCTTCGGAATTCCTTGCCTTGGAGCATTCCTTATCCCTCCAGACTCTTCCTATTCTGTTCTGGCCCTAGAAGCTATCAGCTTGCCCTAAGACTCACCAGGTGGGCAGAGGGCTTCTGTCACTTGCCAGTGCACAAGTTATACTAATATAGTTGTCTTCTCTTTGGGAGGGGCTCAATCCTTTGTAGACTTGTTAACTTCGGTTTAATTAATTCTAGGGTATGGATAGGTTGATTTCAGGACCAGTGATTTTCTATTAAGGTATAATGGCCCTCAATCTCCTAATCTTCACCTCTGGGCTACACCTCATGTATGCCTGGTGATGTTACAGGGCAGGGAGAGGAGCACCCCAGAACCCCCAAACCTGCCCTCTCTGAATGGGTTCTGCCATCCGCCGCATTAAGACAAACATATAAAACCT
>JAGFMF010011443.1:9383360-9573052 GCA_019455555.1 Galemys pyrenaicus | reverse complement strand
CCAAAAAGCAAGCACAGTTTCTTCACATGTCCCTCTGCTCCATGTGCCTCCTCCAGGTCTCCTTGCTGCTCTCCATCCTGCTTCCTTCTTCCTCCCTTCTGTCCTCTGCAGAATCTTCTTTCCCTGCTCAGCTCCACCCACTTAGGGCAGAACCAGGATTCTGGAACTTCCCCCTTTCCTGGGGACGACCCTGTTACAATGAGACTTGTTATAGCAGTTGGCCCCTAAAGATTTTTCATATCTATAGCTGATTTAATGACTGTGTTAATCTCTTCTACCCCCACGTCCAGCTTTTGGCATTGCTTGAGCTGGATTTCTGGTCTTATTGTGGTTCCTTTCCAAATTTTCTTCTCTTAATCTCCATCAAAAGGTATAAAGTAAAGACTTTCATTGTTTCAAGTAAGCCCTGACACCGTGAAAGCTGACTTCCTATTTCTGAGACTTTATTTTTTTAAAGATTTATTTATTTATGTATACAAGAGCTGGGGTACAGGCCAGAGGTGTGGGGTGTGAGAGGATTCAGCAGAGACAGAGTGGGGAGCAGAATAGGCAGACTGACTGAAATACACTGATGAAGAGAGCAGCGGGTGAGGCAGGAGAAGTCTGCCGTGTACCATGTGGGTCCCCCCTTTGCCGGCAGGGATCGAACTCGTGCTGCAGTGACTGTGGTTTGCTTCATAGTGCGTTGCTTAATCCATTGCGCCACCAGGGAGGCCCCTATTTCTGAGACGTTAGAGTCAAAAGAAAGAATCAACACACTTAGGTGCCAGGAATGAGTCCTTCAGATGGAGGGTACGATTGCAGACAGTGAGTAAAAGAAGTTACCTTTTTGTTTTGTTTTGGTTTGGTTTGGTTTCATTAGTAGATTTTGAGCTTTGAGTTAAGGAACCTATTCACCCATTCATAACTCAGATCGCTCTGCTTGAAATTAATAATATATGTGAAGCTCAATACCAATTATCTATGTGCATGGACCCTAATGGAAAAAGAGTTTATGCTAGTTGAAATGGTTATAAAGATATTAAGTCCTCCTTGAGCAAGGAATTTCATTCTTCAGTCATTCTTTGGGCAGAATTCCCACTCACTGCAGTGGATTTCAAGTGGGCAAAAATCTCAAGGTAATATTTATAATTCTTTAACCAGGATATTTATAATTCTTTAACCAAAAATATCATCTTGGCAGTGTGAATGTGTGATGAGGAGATAAGTGACAGACTCCCAAGGAGCGGCAAGCAACAGGGATCAGAGTTTCCACCAATTTATTTGCTTCATACACAGGTGGTGAGAGGTGCTTTGGACTAATGAACATGTTTTTAATGATTTTGATATGAATCCCAAGGCCTTGTTAATGTTTCAGCCACAAAGGAAAACAAGGCTGCAAATGCCTTCATCTCCTTGAGTCCTGGGTTTCTGAAGGCACAGTCCTTGAATTAAGTTATTTTCAGCTCAAACTCACTGAATTATTTTCGCTAAATTCCTACCACCTCCCTAAAGCCTTGCAGTTATTATAAGGAGAGGCCAGTGCTATTTCAATGGTGGAAGTTAGTTTCTGAGTCTGAACTGAGAAAAACAGGATCTGACACATAGTGAGCTGTGTCTAATGAAATGGAGAAATGGGCACCATTGCCTTGATCTGCTCATTATGTGCTGTGGTGTGGTCCCCACCGGACTGTGAACTTCAAGAGAGCCCCAGCTCCCCTTCACAGCAGAAGTAAGCAGCCTCTCTGAACTTGCTTCCTAGAGGACAGAGCCAAGTTCTCAGGCAAGTGAATGGAGATTGTGCACCCAGGATTGGAGTCAGTCCCCATCCCAGAACCTAAACGACTGAAATGCACTGGCTTGAACCTAGATCTTGGTGAAGCAGTGACATAATACCCATCTCAAGAAAAAGAACCTGGACATCCACAGAGAGGCCCAGCGTCAGAGCAAATGAAGACAACCCAAATAAATGCCATCACTTTGCCTGTGAAATCTCATAGGGTAGACTCTGGTAATCCAATCATTAACATTCAGAAAATGTCCATAATGTGCTGAGTATTGGACATGCTGGAGATTGACCCATATGGACATTCTTTACCTTCTAGTGGGAAGGACGCTTAGAGTGTACCAGGCTGTTCACTGGACAGTATCTTTGCAGAATGCTGTCAGTTCATCAGAAAATGCTGTCATTTCATGGGAATCAATTCACATGAATAGAACTCTGCTGCCTGAACCAGAAAAGGAGAACCTTGAAGTACCCTCACAACCCCCCATCCTTCCCATTATCCACAGTAAGGACACCTGCAAAGCAATATTATTAATGAGTGTCTACTATACATTATATACCATAAATGCCCCAAAGTTCCAAAGCAGAGGGAGTAAAGGTCTTTGATCTCTTATGATGGTAGTAGAAAAAATGGATTAAATGGTAGAAAATGACAAGCTATTTTCTTAACAGATAAAATCTCTTATATCTGGTCAACAGGGCCAGTGTTTCTCACGTAAATCAAGTTTGAAAATTCTCCAATCCTTCAAGTGTCTAACCCTTCTCCTATTTATCAGTGACAACAGAAGCTCTGAAGTATGTCAATATCAATACTGGCATCAAAAGAAGGGTGGATTCAGAAATAGTCTCCCTATTACAAATTAATATTTTGAAGACTTGGTCTGATTTCTTTAGGCTGAGGAAAGAAGTTCATGGCTAATGCTGATCACAAAAGGCTTAGTTCTAGCAGGCACCATTCCTGTACAAAACAGCCTGATTCCTATTCATTTATTCATTCATCTTCACATTCATCCACCCATCAATCCATGCATCCATCCATGCATCCATGCATCCATGCATCCATCCATGCATCCATGCATCCATGCATCCATCCATGCATCCATGCATGCATGCATCCATCCATCCATCCATCCATCCGTCCATCCGTCCATCCGTCCATCCTATCCATCAACAACTATTTGAGAATTCTCTGTTCCAGGAACTTTGCAAGATGCTAGGGACACAATACTCAACAATCCCTACACACCCCTCCAATGGTTTTGGAGTCTACAAGCAGCACAACCACATGGGCAATTCAGACAAGGGCCCCAGGGCTCCATAACAAAGTCCTTTGGCTTCGGGGTCAAAGTTCTCCCTGGACGGGAGGGTGACAGAGGGGAAAGTGGAGAATGCTGAGTGAGAAGAACGGGTTAGGGCCACTGTGAACTCCCGGCTGCCAAAGGCATTGGGTCTTGAGCAAGCATGGAGTTGCTTACTGGTTTCTCTGGAGACTCAAATCAGGGATTTAAACACTCCTGTTCTGCCCTCAGCTGGGCCCAGCATGTGCCCAGTGGTGTAGCCAGAGCAGGCAGCACGCCTGGATGGCCAAGAGAATGGAGCATATGGGGTTTGTCAATCCAGCCGCATGGCTCATTAGTGGCTTCCCTCCTCCCGCGCCTACTCTGACCTGCATGCAAACCCCCACAGCTGTTGGGGAGAGCATGTGGGACTGGGGGAGCTAAGACAACCTCCAAAACAGCCATCACACTCCCCGGGGGCCATCCAGGATGGCAACAAAAGGTGGAAAGTGCTGTCTCTTGCTCAACCTCCCTGATTAATTTGCTGTATCCGACTCAGGAGCCCACAAGGTCTTCATCTCTTACAATTACTCCTCTAAACAGATGTCCATTTTATGAAGCATTCCTGAGCCTTTCCTTGGGAGCCAATTTCCCCTCCTCCATATTAATACTTCTGGCTTCAACCAGCCTCCAAAATGCCAGCAATGCCCAGGTGAGAGACTGAGCATGGAGATCTCTGCATTTATGGGTATTCCGTGTGCTTCCGGAGTCTCATTTATGGAATGTTTGTAAGCTGCTTAACCTAATGAGAGAAGAAAATGTTGCAGCATGGAAACGTGGAAATTTGAGATTCTGGAGGGAATCTACAGGACGTGGGGCTTTGCACAAAATATTTTGAAAGTGCTGTCCAGGAAGAAGGCCTCGCAGGAAGTCCTCCTGTGTCTGCAGAAAGCTAATGTATGGTAATCAGGGCAGTGTGGAGCTGCTGGGAGTTTCGACAACACAACAAGGAACTTATCTCTGTTTTCCGCTGTTGCTGCATATTCCTGGAACCTTGCTTGCTGGAGAGGCGTGAATAGAAGATTTATTTTGTATTGTTAGACTGTCAAGGCACTCTAAAGCAACAACTTTCAAATGATAACTTCCCCAGCTTACAGAAGTTGTGAATTACATGCTTTTAGTCCAGTGTGGGGAGTGGGGGCTGACAGCTCTCCCTCTCCCCATCATCCTTCACGTCGCCACTCGGTGCCCTGTGTGATCAGTGACTCAACACTCTGCCCTTCGCAAACCCAATGGACCATTATTAAGAATGACAGAAATCTATTTCTAGCCATGAAGCAAGCTGAGGCAACTGACATGGCTTCACAGAGAAAGAACTTTTTCACACCTAGGCTCTCCAAATCCCTGGAGAGCTCTCTTGGCCAAAATTGAGACCCTTTCAAGTTAACTGGATCTGAGAGAGGATTCTGAGGTTGGGTGGTGGAGGGAGACAGGGTTGTGGGATGGGAGGTGGTTTCTGGGGTGTTTTGTCTCTCTTCAGCTTTAGCTTAGGGAAAGCTATTCCCTAGAAGCTGTCTGTTGTGATCTTAAGCAGAACCTCTTCCATTACAGGACCTAAAGCACTTTGTCCTTGACCTCTACACAACAGGTGACCTCTGTGGAACCTCTAACCTCTCCAGCGAGCATAAAGGCATTGAGTGTTAATGCATTGGTTCCTCAACAAATCTGTCAGAGGGCAGTTACCAATAGATCATCCGGCCCAAAGTCAAGAGATAGGACGATTTGATTTGTTATCCTTCCCTCTTCCTTCCCCTGCACCTGCATAGCATTTAGCATCCTTATTATCCCATTGGGCACAACAATTAGTTAAGTGTCTGTCTCCCTTATCTGCCCACGGGGACCCAGGCTATACCTTATTGGTGACTTCTGTGTCACCCAACATAGTACTTAGTACACATGTAGGTAAGTGGTTATTGGATCAAATGAGACTCCCCTGGTAACACTCCTTGTTTCAGAGTGTCCCTTCCCCAACACACCATGTTGTTTGCCCTGCAGCCTCCTGCCTAATTTCATTTGCTCCCAGGGCATGTGAGTCAGGGCTTGTTTTCAGAAGTGGGTGAGCCTCTTCTTCTCCACTACCCCTTAATGAAGGTTCTGCCAAAGCCAAAAGCTCTGTGTTGTGAAACTGTTATTGCAGGGTTGCTCATGACTGCTGAGCAACTAGCCATGCATTGGGGGTTATTATTAGAGGCCTGTACGCTAGGGCTGGCTCCTTGCCGGCTTTTTTCCTAAGGCAGCTGAAAACAGAAGAGTTGCATTTGTTTTCAGGGGGGAAAAAAAGAACAAGAGATTTTGCAAACAGTTATGAAAAAAAGCAGAATTGGTCCATTTTGGAACCTCCCGACCTTGACAGTGTCCCTCTAATGCTATATAAACATTTGTTTGGGGCATTTAATAAGCTGCCAGCTGACAAATTGCGGAACTTTTCGCAAGAGCCCCTTATCTTTTCTAGAACCACTGAGATGGCAAAATATATTCTCCGTCTTAACAATTCACTCTATATTTGCATGTGGAAATTGGAAAGCAAGTTGTTTTTCTTCGTTTGCATGACAAAACTCAGACCCCAAAATACAATTCAGCATTTAATTTGAGCTAGTTAAAGAGTGCAGGAAAGGGCCCCAGCCCTGTTTGGCTCCATTTTGCTACTGATGTTTCTGTTGTTACAATTAAAATTGATTTATAACGCTATGGACATAAAACACCTCATTGAGTAGCTCTGCAGCGAACCCGCGGAGACCCAGGGAGTCGGCTGCCTTCAGAGGTCACTAGGAAAAAAACAAACCTGGGTGAAAACTGCCTTTGTTTTAAGACCTTAATCACTCTGTTAGAATTTGGCCAAGTCTTCTATGCTGCCCTCACCTCACCACCACCATCCACTCCCCCCCACCCCCACGGGAGAGTGGGGGCTGTCAGCCTGGGACGAGGACAAAGTTGCTATACTTGACCCCTTGGAAGCTGCCCCTATTCACAGCTTGCCAAAAGCACATCATGAAAATGAACGTTTAATTTTTAAATAAGTATCCTCCTTTGCTAATGATTGTCCCCCAGAGTCATCTTACCACAGGGCTCTGCTGTTCCTCTTCCCTCCCAGACTCTGAAGGGAGCTCCATTCCCAAACTGTGTGCATTTGATCCTCACCCCAGGGCAGAACACGCATCCTGGTTGCCTGCAGGGAGCAAAGGGCATGTACAGCCCACACTGGAACTGAGCCTACCGAGTCCCCAGTTTACAGGTGGAGAGCCGCAGGGGTAAGGGACTGCTCGCCCAGGACCCCAAGGCTACTTGGGGCAATGCTAGGAAAGACTTGTATGGAAGGCAGTATATTCTCTTTTATTACCATCACCATTAGTCGTCATATTGTTGTTGTGAGTACATGAGGGGGACTATTATTCATGTTTTTATTACCTCCATGAGGCTCATCAAGGCTGAGGAATCAAGACAATAGCTTTCCCTGAAGATCTTCCCTTGGCTTTCATCTTCTTCATTCCCCAGCCTCTCTTTTTGTCTCTTTGCAGTTTGAACTCAAATTGGGATTCAAGGTCTGGTTGTTCGTACAACTGTTGGGCTGTTCGACTACTCAGGCATTTAATTTGACACGTGATGGGTTCAGTGTGGATTTTTAAAATGGGTTGAAATAGTTGAAGGGGGGAGTTTGGGACACGGGCACATTAAGAGGAGAAGGAGAAGGTAGCACTGGGATGCACAGGCTGCCCACCCACCCCACCACCAACAGCCAGTGGGATGGGTTTGCGCCCCTGGTCCAGCAGAGGTTGGGTAGGCGGGGCTGGGGGTGAGGAGGGGTCCAATGGAGAAGCTGAGCTGGAAAATCGGAGAGGTCAAGATAGCGATAACTCCTCCTTCTCTGCCTCCCTCCTTCCCTCCTTCCTGCTATTTTTTTTTCTTGTTTCTCTCCCTCCCTTCCTCTTCCTTGCTTCTTTTCATTTATTTTTAATTAAGGTCATATTAGGATACCCCAGCCAAGTTTTGCCACTGCAGTGGACCCACCACCAAATCACCGAGAGTCCATGACCCCAGTCCGTTGTGCTTCTTTCCCTCTTTGTTATTACCCCTGCCCCTTCTCCTCCCTTTCTGGAATCTTCAGTTCTGTCATCATCTTTCAAGGTTTTTAAGCTTGTCTTTATCTAACCCTTAGTTTAATTACTCTATATTCCAAATGTTAGTGACACTTTCCAGTATGTGTCTTTCCCCTGATTTATTTCACTTAGCATTATCCCTTCCAGCACCATCCTTATTGCTGCAGATGACATGAATTGATCTTTTTTGATCACTGAGTAGTATTCCACCGTGTATACATACCACATATTCTTGATCGACTCATCAATTTTGGGGCACTTACGTTGTTTCCATAATTTGGCTGTATAATAAATAGTGCCACAGCAAACTTGAGAGTGCAATCTTCCTTTTGAATTAGCGATTTTAATTTTGGGGTAGCTGCCGAGGAGGGCTCTTCTTTTCTTCTCACTGTCTTCCTTTCATTTATGTGGTAAGTAAATATTTAATGTCTATTATATACTTTGTGCTATGAGATTAGTGATCACCTAGAAAATAAATGTTCTTTAGATAACAAGATGTCAGGTGCAGAAGTATTTAATTCATATGTTAACTAATGCATGGCAAATTAGAGAGGAAGGTCTACAATCTGATCAAGGTTTCTTCACTAAACATGAAAGTTTGTAGCAAAACAAGATGAGCTGGGGCGAGGCTAGTGGGGGAAACTGGTCAAAAGGACTTTGAGGCAGATGAACCTTACATCTGAATAACGAAGGCACCTTTATCCAGTATGGCTTCTCACAGGCTAAACCCCTTTCCTGTTTATTCGTGAGAGGTAGCCCGTCTGTCTCCCAACCTCAGCGTGAAACCAAAATTTTTAAATGAGTCTTTTATGGTTTTCAGGGCATGTCATTGCTGTATTGTTCCATGTATTAATTTACAAAGGAATTAGTCTGAATCAAAGATGCTATTTAAGTACATGTATAAATAATAAACATATAGATATGTGCACATATAGTATATAAATATATATATATATACCATACATACATAATTCCTTCAGTTACAGGTTAAGACCCATTAACTAAAGTGCTGCAGACCTTATGAACTGTGCTCCTTAAGTGACAAGCTGTTGTTTACCATCAATCCCGTAGCAACCCCTCCCACAACCAAGCCTCCATCTCTCCTCACAAGAAACATCCAACCAGTCACTAGAATGTGCTCCTTGATGTTTTTTTCTATCAGTGAGCCTTTTGAAAACTTAACTGAATCCTGGACGCTGCTATCTAGAAAAACATATCCACTCTTTGCAGAAGTTTGGGGGCCCTTCATCCTCCTTTAAGGATCTGAGAGTTCCCAGTTTAGGAACCCTTCTTGGGGGAGAGTTTGTTCCATAGCAATGGCTTTCTAATTTCTGTTGCTAAAATTTGTTCTCAGTGTGATTTGTCTGTGCTGTTTAATTTTGTTCAGCCCACAAACGTCCATATGTTTCCTAAACAAAATGTAGTGATGGATTAAAGCAGGGAGCTATATTTCAGTTTCTCCTTTTCTAGAACCTTTTTTTCATTTATCACTTACTCCTCTGACCAGAACCCAGTTTCTCAAGGTGAAGTTCACAAGAGGATTCTTTTGCTTCCTCTAAAATCTCTCCATAAGCCCCTAAATGACTTGCCATCCTCTGCTTTCTATAAACAAGAGGAGATTCGCCATAGGAGAACACCTTTCAGTTTATAGACATGTCTCCTCCACCCTTATGTATTTAAGGAAGAAAATTGCCACTTATTTGTACAAAGTAAATTGGCTTATGCTCCGTAATAGGCTTCTCCACTCTTGCCTCTGCCAAGAAAAGGTCATCTTCAGACTTTTGCACTCCGCAGAACTCAGAGATTCTTGACAGCAAGTAGAGAAATCACACGCTCCTAAACTGTAATTTCCTTCACGGATTAAGACCTCAGTAGTCACAGGTTTTTGGTATCGGCAGGTTTATTTCCTAGACTATTGCTGGCTATTGACTGGGATGTAAGTTGTACCTTTGTGTGCCCTTATCAGAATATAACCACTGTGTCTCTCTCACACATGCAAACACACACACACACATACACATGCATATTCACAGACATGCATACTTCCAAACAAGCATACGTTCATACCTACATACACATGCACATGCAGAAACACATACACATGCATGTACACAAACATACACCAGCACATGAGCCACTTGCCTGTAATTTTCAGTTTGAATAATGCTTGGTGCACCACTCAGCTCTGTCCTACTGCAAAGGGCCCTCTTCCAATTTGATGTTATTAGCTATTGCCTTGACAACAGATACAGATGTTATACATGTGGCAGGATGATCTCAGGTCCCGACGGAGCTCTTACCCTTGAGTGTACCTAGTTGATAGTTGAGACAAAATGAACATAAAACAAGGCTAGAAAAGAGGTAAAAGCCCCATGTACCATCCATCCAGGGGAATAACATGGCTGATAGCCAGCGATTGCCCGAAGGGTATGTGTGAAAGGTTAGCTTCAATCATACTAGGATGGAAGGCCTCCTTTGATTAAGAGATCATCTGCTCCAGTTTATCTTCACCTTAGTAATTTACAGGAGAATTTAGTAGACATCAAGAGATTTATAGAGTAGGATTTATAATAAATAGTGCCTCAATCCTTTGGGAGAATGTAAGAGTTTCCTCACTTCAATCCTTTGTTGAAGTTCACAGGACTAGGCAAGAGTCTTTCATATTTCTGTGCTTTTGCATAAGTTGTTCCCTTAACTAATAATACTTTTCCTTTAGCTGTGCACTTGGTGACCTCTGTGCTTCATTCAGGACCCAGACCAGTTGTGTTCATGTCTGTGACGCTTTCACCATATCTCTAGACAGAGTGGATGTACTACACTCCCTTAGGCAGTCCCGCCTATAAACAGGCCACGGGGTGGTGGGGGGCTGGGGAGGAAGGAACATGAGTTCCATTTAGTTCTTAAATCTTGATTCCTTGGATAGGCCACTTCAGAGGGCCAGGTGTACCCCCCTGACTCTTCTCTGCTTCTCATGGCACCTTACACATCCTCAGTGTTTTGAATTGATAAATGGAGGGATCAGTTAGGTAATCCTGTGATACCCGCTTAGGAATTTCCCAGGGCATAGAGATAGAAATGGTTTCTCCACGTCACATGATGGATGGCTTTAGTCCTAACCCCACCTCCTTAGATTGATCTTGCTACATTTCTGCTCCCTCCTGCTTTACCCATGCCCACCCACGTGTAGGGCACTTAACTCCTCATTGGTTAACTTCTCCAGCTGAGGTTGGGCCAAGGTGGAGAAAGGAAGAGAAAACTACCAGCAGATGATTTAGGCAGCAGGCATAAGGGAGTATTTACCTTGACACTGAAACTGAATCTCTGAATATAGTGCCTTTGCTATTGTTCTCCATCGTGACTACAGACACCTGACTATAGACTAGCAATGAATCAGGTTATAACCAACTAATTGGGAATCTGGGGTGTTTGAAGGCAGCGGAGTAGAATCTTGTTTTATTTTCAATTCTCTTAGATTTTAGAATGGTTCCACTTTTTATTTTAAACCAATAGTAACTAAAAACATCACCCATGACAGGTATGACACTGCACATATTTGCTTCTCATTTATTTCTGCCCAACACTTAGGGTATGTGTTATGATCCCATCTTATAGGTGAGAAACAAAGAGGATAAGGTGCCTGGTCAGGACCCCCAGCTGGTGAGTGGCCAAGTGAGGATTTGAACCCAGAGCCTCTGACTCACAACCCTGTGCTCTTTGCACTGATCTCAGTGCTAACGAGACTTGGGCTGGGGAGAATGGTTCTCTCATCTGACTTCTGCTTGCTAGAGATTTGGCAATGGATACCACACACAGAAAGATCCATGAGTCATGGGGTTTGTCTTAGGCTGTGTGTCCCGTTACATCACCTGTATCCACACAGGTACCAGTAGTAGCAAGATTCCACCATTTTTCAGGGTATTTGACTCAAAGTGGAAACTCAAGAAACATTTGTGTAAATGAATCAATGAAAAATGTAATACCAGTCTGATGTCACCTAGAGACTCTGAAATTGTCAAGTTAAATATAGTTAATTCTTAGTATAGAAAAGAAAGCAAGTGCCTTTTTAAAACAGGTTCTCTACAAAAATCGACACATAAATGGGCTGGAGTGTCTAGTTAAATCCTCAATGCTGCAGAATAAACTTAGCCATAAATCCACATCTTTTTCAAGCACTCAAGTTAATCAAAGTTTCACTAAAATTAAGCCCCATTTTACAGGTGTCAGGGCTGTGGTTATGCATGCACCAGGGATATTAGCTGCAAGGTTGCCACAGGTCCTTGCTTCGACCTGCCGCTGTCTGTCACTAACCCCCAATAGTTCACAGACATCCTATTAACTAGAGCTTCCTTAAGCCGAGACTCAGAATCCAGCCACTCCACTCTGCTGTCCCATTATCCCCTATCACAGCCACATCCCCGGTATAATGATTCCTAGGCTTCCCGTTTGCTCCTCATTGTCCGGCGCTTGAATAGTTCTGTTCAGTCAGAAAGCCCGGAGTTCACGCGGGGCCCTCAGAGGCGGCCTGTTTGTATGCTGGGGACAGAGTGTTGCCTCTCAGTCACTAATGGAGCTGAAAGGTGCCTGGGGCTCATTATTCTTGAGGTAATCCTGAAGGTCGCAGGCCCACAAACGCTGTTTGCAGGCAGAACAAGGAGAGAAGCATATTCGAGATATGTGAGAATCCTGGCACTTTTTTTTTTGGCTCATACAAGAGGTATAGGTTTCTGATTTTCCGCTATAGTTGAATTTTAATCAAGGGAGAAATCCCTCCCCAGAGACCTCTATCTGTGCCACTGGTGCCATTTATCCTAACACCCTAGTGAGATTTTATTTCTCTAGGCCCCAAACGCTTCTTTTCAAGGTTGTCATAGTGTAAGTCCCTGCTTTCTGGTGAAAACCTGTCTTTCCCCAGTCTGGAAAGTGGATTCAGCACTCAGACAAGAGCCAGGAGCTCAAATGAGGACACGGGGGTGGGCTGAGGGTCTGCTAGACAGACGTGGAGCCTCTCAGTCCCACTTAGGTCAGGTTCTAAATGGCCCAACTTAATTAGTTTTCAGCTGGTCTAGGCCACTTGCCCAGATCTCCCAGGAAATTCTTAATGATGTCAAACCTGTGGGCACAAGAGATGTGCTCTAGAAGCAGCTAGGACCCAGTCCCTTGAGATCTGGTGCAGGGGACCAGGGCCAGTGTAAAGCAAGGTCCTTACTCAGCTCCCATTTGGTTTGGATCACAAGGAGTTTCCAAATAACCCCAGCATCTGAAACCCCACCCACAGAGTTCTGATTAATTGGTCTGGGATGGGGCTGGGAATCCTTGTTTGTTAACGCCTCTTGTGAGTCTAAAGAACAGCAGCCTTCCCCAATATCCAGCAGCTCACTTTCTCAAGTACGACTTCTACATCCCTAGTTCTTTGACAGGTTGCCCCCCCACCAGAAGGGTGTTTCAAAGCAAGCCCCCATGGTTCCACTGGAAGAAGCAAAATTGGGGATGGGGGTTTGGTTTCCAGGGACAAGAATGAAAAAGTTCTGCCATCTTTTGGCACCTCCCCCTCCTCTCCTTTTTTTCCTCCTCCCTCCTTCCCTCTGTGCAGAGCAGCAAATTCTCTCATTTTCTCAAGAATGCTTAGTTCCACCTATGCCAGCATTCCTGGGAGTCTTTTATCTTATCCCAAACCCTTCTCATCTTGCTTTTCCACTGAGAACTTGAACCCAGTTTTAGGACTCAAACCCATGCTCTTTACTCTTACAGCACTTTACCCCCTCAATTAGAAAGCATTTCTCAGGTTAATGCTACTCCACACCACTTCTCTAAGGAGACTCCGTGCTCTAACTCCAAAGACTGTCTGTCCACCCAGTTAGAACCACAGAAACCAAAGGACCTATAAGCACTAGGAAGAACAGGACCAGAGTGAGATGATCAGAGGCGCTACATGCTTAAGATACTGCATGAGACTGCTAGCTCTCCCACGCCTGGGGCCCAGGCCGATATGGGCTTATAAATAACTCTCATCTGTGAAGTCAGAAGAAGGAAAACCTGCGATGCTATGCTTTCCCTAGTGAGGCCCTCTCCAGTGCTTTTAATTAAATATCAAAGTGTAAATTCCCTCAATAAGGTGTTTTCCTGGTGGTTTAGTTACCCCTACTTTTCTGGGGCCCAGAACATCCATCTCCTACCCACTGGACACCAAGCCCTGGGCGGGCCACATAGGAGGGCCCCTGAACATACATCAGCAAGTTGTTAAGCCCAGGCAGTGATAACGGAGAAGGCTGGGCTGGAAAAGGAGGAATTGGTATGTTATAAGATAGAAGTTGCTGTGTGCCTGGGATCTCAGAGTGGGGCCACTGTGGGTCTCTCCAGGCCACCCTTGGGGACTAGTGAATTAGGAAGTGGAGAGGGGTGCACAGATGCCTGCTCTGGGCCCGGGAGGCTAGGGAAATCTTTCCTCTCCACCTGCCTGTGGGGATGCAATGAGCCATGGCTTCTACACTTACCAGATTCTCACAGTGGGGAGTAGACACCCAGCTGGCTTTGAGATATTCACCTTCCTTCTTTCCAGGCACATGGGGAAGTAAGAACCAAAAGCCACACCTGTGCGTTACTTTGCAGTGTCCACAAGCCCCCAGGATTTGCAAATACATGCAGATGAATTGTTTCAAGCGAGTCAGAATGCAATTATTTCATTTCCCTTCCCATTCCGAATTGTTGATGTTTAGAAATAAATTGCTCCCGGTGCTTCTGATTTACAAGGACAAAATGCGAATACAGAAAACAGGTTCAGTGGAGTGATTTGAATTTCCATTACAATTACAGTTCTTTTCAACCATATGATTCTGTGCTTTGCTCATAGACAGCAGCCCTGTGCTGAATGTGCTTGGAGGCTGAAACTCACTACAGGGCCCCATGCACAGCCCCATCATGTAGCCCCCGCTTCCCCAGGCCACCAGGTGCTTTAAGAGTAAACCCCACAGTAAGTCCCTAATAAAATGGGAGTTCCCATCAGGGTTTGCCTCTGGAGATCAGCGGGGGAGGAAGGCATGGCTGAGCTTCACAGGTAACAGGTGAATGAAGCAGGTCTGTGAACAAAGTTGGAAGACACCAGACACTGCACGGCAGATTCTTACCAGCAACAGCTGTCAAAACCACCTGTATCAGACGCTTCTCTGTGCTAGCTATTGGGCTAAGAAGTTGACCTTGAGATGTTTCATGCTCACAAAAGTGCCGGTGAAATAGGGTTATTATTCATCCACTTCATGAGTGAGAATTGAGACCAAGAAAGTTGCAGAGGCAGGGTTCAGTCCAGCTGGTTGGACATCCAGAACCCCCGCTGGTATTCCCGCCGCCACGCTGCATCCTCCAGATTCAGTGACACAGGTTCAGGAAGCTAATGCAACACCCCAAGGTTATGGTTTGCTAATTCCAGGCTATCCTGAATGTGGGCCTCGGGAAATCTGACTGATGCTTTATCCTGCCTTTTGCCTCCAGGGGCCATCTCCTACCATCAGAGTGTAGGAGATCTGCCCAGAACCGGCCTTTCTTGACCCAGACTGGATATGATCCCCCTCCATCTCATAATCTTTGTCTTTGTGGAATCTTTGCTACTGAACTCGTTCATCCCACCAGCAGCAGACAGGCCTCTTCCTGGGTGCCAGGGCTCAGTGGGACCCCCATGCATCTACCCAGCAGCTCTGATGCAGCATCTGCATTTAAAGAGAGCAAGCGAGAAGGCAAAGCTTAACAGCAGAGGAATACAGAGCCAGCCCCTCTAGAGCCTGTTCCTGGGTGGGTGTCTGCTGGGCGCCTCGCATAGGAAGGAGGAGAATATTGCAGCAAAGACATTGGGGTTTTTCAAATCAAACCACTAATGGAACCTCGTCTGTTTAAGGTAAAGGGCAGATCTGCTGCCAGGGTCCTCTCCTTCGCCATCCTTAACTGGCACTGCATGTGCTCTCCTCCTTCCTGTTGGATTCAGCAATGCCCAATGCAGCAGGACAGGACCCACAGAATGAAATTCGTCTCCAAAAGGGGACAAAGCTTGTCAACCACAAGCTCTGGGCCCATAAACTAGGACCCAGAAGCCAGGGAACTAACACAGATTGAGCTTTATTAGCCTATTAGCCATGTTTTTGTTCACCATTTTAATTCTTTTTAATTATATTTTTTATTAAGGTAATGTTGGTTACAACACTGCCTGTGTTTTAGGTGTAGGGTCACCTCTCCAAATATGTGTTATTACACCACATCTACCACCAGAGCACCCCCTCCTCAGCCAATGGCCCCCTTCTGCCCTTTGTTCCCCACCCGGCAGCTCAGCTTTTTTATTTTTTGCCTTTGTTCACCATTTTAATATATAATCAGTCAAGTCTTATTGTGAGTCTCGCCGTTTTTTCTTACCCCTGTCGCTCCCTTAGTCCCCTCTAGAGACCGAAGAATATGTTCAGTATGCCAACTTTATTGCATTAGCAAAAATAAAATAAAACGTATGTCCCCCCATGGATATAAAGTGTCCCAGTGAAAGGTTAGTCTAAATAACAAATTAAATGAAGACATGATCACAGAGTGGCTTATCACTGGCTGCGTGAATAGCGAAGTAACCAGACAAGGTAATAGTTCAGTATGAAAAATGTGCTGTCATTTTTGATTCATGCTTTTCCCAATGCCTATGTAAGTCTTTACCCAGGGTGGCAATGAACCTGGCATTACTGAGACTGAATTGGCATGGACTAGCTGACATGTTCCTCCTAAAAGCTGATTCCCCTGGGGTAGAGAATAGTTCCAGTATCTATGTAATTAATTGTTTATTAGTAAACTTTTTTTCTTAGTGCAATTATAGGTTTATAGGAAAAATGAAGATATGCCCACATAAGCCTCCCCCCATCTAACATTGCCACAATTATTAACATATTGCATTAGTATGGTATGTTACCATCAATAATCCAATGTTAATACATTATTATAAATACATTGATTAAAGTCTTTAGTTTGTATCAGGGTTTACTCTCTGTGTTGTATTTTTCTGGGTGTTTTGCCAACTGTTTAATGGCATGTACCTACTTTCACTGCACTAAACATCTTCTGTTCACCAATTTGTCCTACCCTCCAAACCCCTAACTCCTGGCAACCAGCTACCTTTTCACTGTCTACAGTTTCACTTTTTCCAGAAAGTCAATAACTGGAATCATACAATATGTAACCTTTTCAAATAGGCTTCTTTCACTTAGCCATACACACTCAAGGCTCCTCCATGTCTTTTCATGGCTTCATAGTCCATTTCATTTTGTTGCTGAAAAAGATTCCATTGTCTAGATGCGCCATTTGTTTATTGAAGGCCATCTTGGTTGCTTCCGATTTTGGGCAATTATGAGAAAAGCTGCTATAAACATTCTTGAGCAGGTCTTTGTGCAAACATAATTTTCAACTCATTTCAGTAAATACGTAGAACAACTGCTGAATTGAATAGTAAGAATGTATTTTGCTTTGCAAGAAGCCACCAACCTGCCTTCCAAAGTGGTTGGACTATTCTGCACTCCCACCAGCACTGATGAGAATTCCTGTTGCTCCACATCCTCACCAGCATTTGTTGTCATTTACTTTTAGAAAACACCCAGGTTAGAATACTTTTGTCGCTATACAAACCAACAATCACCCTCACACATATTCTCTCATTTGATCTTGTTATCACCCTGTGAGGCAGGGTGATATCGTCCCCATTCATTGGCGAGAAAAGTAAGGTTCAGAGAGATGAAAACCCAGTACTTTTCACTCTAACAAGAGCAGAGGCTAGAATGCAGTTGTCTTGAGTATTAACCCACATTCTCCTGCATCCATCCCACTAACTCAGTAGAATATGGCACCGAGGAGGGAACCCAGGCTGTAGCAGGACTAAATTACCCAGGAGATAGACTGAATGTGTCCTAAAGACACTTCAAACATCTTTCTTTTTAAAAGATTTTATTTATTCATGCATGTAAGACCTGGGTACAGGACAGAGGTGCAGAGTGGGGGGAGTGTGAGGATTTACCAGAGACAGAGTGGGGAGCAGAACAGGCAGATGGACTGAAATACACTGCTGAGGGGAGCAGCAGGCGAGGCAGGCGAGGTCTGCTATGCCATGTGGGTCCCCTCCCTGGTCAGGGATCGAACTCCAGGGATCGAACTCGTGCTGTAGTGACTGAGGAAGCTCCACAGTGCAGTGCTCAACCCCTTGTGCCACCAGGGAGGCCCTCACCTCAAACATCTTTTGGATTTTTAAGATTTTAAAAAATTGTCCCAAATCATAAGAAATGTCAGTACTTTGCACTGCTGGTGGGAATGCAAGCTAATCCAACCATTATGGAAGACCGTATGGAGGTTCCTCAGTCTACTAGAAATGGAACTACCATATGATCCGGCAATCCCACTCCTAGGAATCTACCCAAAGGACACAAAAACACCGATCCGAAAGAGTACCTGTACCCCTATGTTTATTGCAGCACTATTTGTAATTGGCAAGACCTGGAAACAACCCAAATGCCCAAAAGTAGAGGACTGGATCAAGAAGATGTGGTATATATACACAATGGAATGTTATTCAGCAATCAAAGATTAGAAACACAATGGAATATTATTCAGCAATCAAAGATTAGAAACTAGGGCCATTTATAGAAACATGGATGGAGCTAAAAGGAATTATACTCAGTGAAACAAGTCAGAAGGCAAGAGAAAAATATTGGATGGCTTCACTATTAGGAGGAATACGAAAGAGCAAAAACAACAACAAAAGAATAAGCTCAAGGAATTGGGCAATTATAACCAAAAGCAAACAAAAAACTCAACAAGACCAAAAAGCCAAGATAAACCAAAGGGACAATAAGGGGGGAGGGGAAGGAAGGGAGGGCAAAGACGGGGATGAGGGCAGAAGGAGCACAAGGGACTGAGGTGATGGTGCACGGGTGGAATGGTGGTGGGTACTCTCTGGGGAATACATATGATGTCAAATGTAATTAATTAAATAAAAAAAAAGAAATGTCAATACTTTGTTCAACTTCTTTACCATTATCTTATATTACAATTAGAATTATTTTTCGAGAGACACGGTAATGTTCCACTGACTAGCGCCCTTTAATGGTGTCAGTTCAGTCCTGGCCTACCCCGGCTGATGCTTCCTCTCTGCCTATCGCCAGCACTGGAAACTCAGGTCCTAGAAATGTACTTGTTTAGGCCTTTATGTGACAGTCCAGATTTTCACTAGGCACCTATTAAAATCCAGGTACTGGCTGAGTGTGAAGAGACTCAAAATGTGTATTTGGATTGCAAATTTATTGACAGCAGAGCTCAGATATGCAGAAGAACTAGGATTATTTGTATCTGCCTATTCCTTATCTGAACTTCTCATGGGGGTTGGGGCGGAGTTTAGTCCACTCCAATACACTCGGTCCAATGTGATCTTGTACACATTTCCCTTAGCTAGTTCTCTTTGGGTGAATTGTTTAGTCTCTCAAACTGTGCTCCTTCCTGCACCTCTTCTCTGTCTCAGCCCCTTAGGAAGGCCTCCCTCTGGCCTTGCACTGATTCCTCCGTGGAGGTCACCTTCAGCGACCATGGTGTCCTCCTGTCCCTGAGCCTTCTGCTGGGCCCCTGCTGACACCTGCTGATGTGATCTACCCTATTGTTCTCTCTTGGTCACTCCTTCTTATGTCCAAGGCACTAAGGGCGGTTTCAAGGGCAAATTCAACCCCCAGCCTGCCCTTGGGCTCGATGGCAGATCCAGAGACTGGTGGGGCTGGGTGAGCCAGGACCACAGTCTTGTCCACCCAGCTCAGAAACTGTTCTCAGATCCCTTTGTCTACCAAAGACTTGGCTCCAGCCTCCTCTCCTCAGCCATTCGTTTTCAGAAGTACCTTAAGGATTCATTTCTTTTGAAAGAAGGGCATAAAAAGAAATCGATTTGCATGAAATGAACAACTTTCTGCAAACCCCGTAAATGTCAGGAGTGGCTGGGCTTTCCCTTCCCAAGGGCTGTGGTCCAGATGGAGTCCAGCGAGTGGAAGCCTGTGGGTGGGAGCTGGCTGCCTTCGACCAGGGCCAGAGACAATGAATTGGCTTTTTTCCTATAACACTGTCTGTCCTCCCTTTAGAATTTAATGCCTCAGCTCTTTCCCATCTCATCAGGTCAACAAATGATAGCCAAATTGTCAGTGCACCCCACCCCCACCCCCAAAGTGCACTCTTTTCCTCAATAAGAGGTTTCCTAAACACAGACCTTTCTTCTGAAGCAGGCCGAGCTCAGGAGGCAATTTCTGATCTTTTGTTCACAAAGATGGTTTTCCCCTTCCCATCCTAGCAGGAGAAAAAGGCCATTCTGGCAGCACTTTTTTTTCCCCTCCCAAACCTAACAAGTGACCTCATTTCCATTTGCATTCTCATTTGCAAATCCTCCACACCACCCGATTTAGTCAGTATATTATTTTATTCATAATTTTTAAAAGAAGACAGGCTATTTCTAAGCGGAACACAATAGGCATTGTTCTTGTTTATGATGTTTCCATCCATCATTTGCTCCTCTGGGAGCAGGAGCAGGAGACAGTAGAGAACCACCCCACCCCCACCCCCTTCTATCCCTCCCACTCCTGGCCTCCGATGGGGAGAGACAGGTCAGCAGAGAGCGCCCCCAACCTGCACTGCACAGGTTCTCACTGCACGCGCCTGGGAATCTGGGATCAGGACTGAAATCACACTTCCCTCTGACTCATTAGCGATGATGTGTGCTCATTATTTATTCATTCGTTCATATGCTGTTTAGGTTTACCTCAGGCTGGGCGGAACACATGCCAAAACAAGAAGAAAAAATAATTGATCAAATGGTTGGGTTGTTTGTATTACAGTTTTTGTTGTTTTTTTAATTGAGCATGCATTGAACACTAACTATGTGCAAAGTGTTAGGCAAGTGAATCCTTAAATAACCCTGTGAGTTAGGTGTTTCCTAGTCTCATGTTGTAGATCAAGAAACTGAGTCTAAGCAGCATTACGTTCTATGACGCAGGGCACCTCACTCATCAGGAGTGAGGACTCTCCGTGAAGACTGTGAGGCTGCAGCTGTGACAGGGAATCTAAGACTCTGGGTCCTTCCTTTGGTTATCCACTTACATCCATTCAGCACCCAATGTAGACTGGCTGAGCCTACTGGCCAAAGCTGGTTAGTTCCTCAGGATCTGTCTCAGACCCACCGTGATGCCTGGAGAGCTTAGATAAGGTGAGAGACAGTTAGACAAGACACAGGGAACAAATCCACTGGGTCTGCCAGGGGAACATTCACAGTGAGCGATGGGGATTGGAGATAATGCCCAGGAGTCTGGCTTGGGAAACTTGGTTTTAGTCCCTAATTCAGAGAAGTCTGGGAAGAGACATGAGATTAGAGAGGTGAGTTTGGAGCATGGGGAGTTTGAGGTGCCTGTGAGCCATTCAAGTGAGGGGGTTGAGTAGACAGTTGGCTAGAAGGGGAAAGTTTGGGCTGGAGATGAGCAGCCATTTATGGTAGAATTAATTATGGAATTATCAAAGAGAAAGGTCAAGCCAAGCTTGGGGGTGGGGGTCCTAGATTTAGGGAGGAGGAACCTGCCAGGGAGATTGAGGAGAAGCCTAAAGGAGGTGTGAGTGGGAAATCACACAGCACAGTGTCACCGAAGCCGAAGAGCAGTGCATGAGTCGGGGGAGTGGCTGCTGTGTAGTGATTCCTGGGGCTTGGGAAAGATGGAGACAGAAGTTAGAAGCCAAATCCCACGACTTGGCAGCTCGAAGATGACAATTACCTTGGCAAAAGCAAGTTGTCGTATCTATAGGGTATAAGCCCCAAAAACTATACATATAGTTTGAATTTTTCCAGATACTCAGGAAGGGTGCTGAGTAAAGGGATGACAGTCAGAATAAGGTGTGGGGTCTAGGAGAGATTTCACAATTGTGGGATAATTAAGTGTGGGTTTCCTTGCGTTTAGTTTTTTGTTTTGTTTTCTTTTTTTTTTTTTTTTTGTCTAATGGGAATGACCCATAGATACAAGTTTTAGGATACAAGAAGGAGGGGTGCTAACTGAAGAAGTCCTTGAGAAAGCAGGAGGAGTGGGACACAGACCCCATGCTGAAGGAATTTTATTTTTAGAATTACTAAATATAAGCAAGTAGAAGAAAAAGATGGGTAGGGATGTGCTCCGTTTGGTGGAAATGCCTAGTTTCTCCACAAAGCAGGAGACAAACAAACCTGTATTAAGTGCCAGAGCAATTAGGTAAAAAGGGGATTGTCCTGTGGAGAAGACAGAGCCTGTGTCACAACTTCTTTACATGATGGAGTGGTCACAGGCCATGAGGTGCAGAGGGGCACAGCCCAGCTGATCCACAGGTCAGAGAAAGCTTCTGGGATTAGCTAGACCTGGTGTCCAGCGTCACACGCTAAAAATACGTCTTAGATGCATGCTTTGATGATGTGGTTTTTAGGATTCTGATGTTCTACAAATGGAGGTCATGGTTTGAGATCTGAAATCTACAAAACAGCCCATTATTTCTCCCTATTTTTCTTATAATGCTGCTATTATAATGCGTAGCTGTCAGGCAGACTCCAGGTTGAACTCTGACTGTCTCTAGATCAAACCGATCAATTCCTTTGTAGCGATTGTTAGACCTTTATGGTCAACGGTGTGGTGAACACGGTTCTAGTGAGTCAAAAACTGTCCTTTCAGTTGAGCATCATGGAAATTAGAATGCAGGCAGCAGAACACAGGGTTCTCCATCACCCTGAAAGAGACCTCTCTGAGGTAAGCTAAGCAAAGCCTTCTCTCCAGCCCAATACGCAGCTGTGGTGTTCCTTGGTGTATTTGCACTCTGCAGCAGGAAGTGGACAGCGAAGGCAAGAAAGCAGCCCAGCCTGCCTCAGTCTCAAAGCCAAGGCTCACAGCCCCCGGTGAGCTGCACAGTGTGATGCGTGTGTCCTCTCTGTGTCAGCCGGTGAAAAGCACCCCATCTCAGCCGGGGAAGTGCAATGCCAATGAGACTCATGAAAGCCAGAGAGCTGGGGGCTGCAGAGCAGCCCTGGGAGGGGCATCTAGAGGAACGATGGTTAGAAACGATGCTTTTCCAGGTTGTGTGGGGGCACCCATGCCTTTCTCGCCTTTGTACCAAACCCAACTCCATCCCCCACCCCCAAATGAAGAGCTGATATCAGCTGCAGTGGGGGCAGAATAGCTTCATGGCAAAGAGTATTGGCGCTTGCTGCCTATTCGCCTGGACGTCTCAGTGTTTCAGTCTCCCGCTCTGTAAAATGGGGACGATGGTATTATTAGTGGCTCTCATAGCATTGCTATTAGGATAAAATAGATCAGTGCTCGACACAGGGTAGATAGTTAACAAATGATGACTGTCAAGAGGAAGCAGGGAGAAGAGATGTCAGAGGAGACCCCCCTTCCATCATGGGAGGACGGTCCAGTGAGGCCAATTCATCAGAAGTGTTCTCTTCCAAGGCAAACTGTCCTGCTGGCCAAGGGCGCAGCAGGCTGGCAAACAAAGGCCCAGGCAGGGAGCATCCGTGCTTCACTGGGTAGTGAAAGGGAAAAGAAATAACAAGTCGATTGTATTGCTGAGACTGACTGTCCAACCTGTACCATCCCTTCTTCCAAATTAAGGAGCAGAAAGAGCATTTACATTCATTAAAATTTTATCTTTCCAGGAGAAAAGGGCCAGCCTTCTTTTCCACTAGTAAAAAAACTTAAAAAAGAAGTTGGCATAAAACGTTGAGTAACCCTTATTTATCTTTGAGAAACAGCATGGAGACCACGCTGCTGTGTGTTTGGGGTGTGGTGTGATGTGGGTGGACTTGGTTTGAATTTATTGTTCTCAGCATTTGGCAAGGATTTTAGTTATGTGAATAATACACACCTCCAGCCACTGGCCCTTGTGATAGTATTACTTGTGCTACCTCCCCCACCACACATAAGCAGGCTGTGTTAGCAAATCACAGAGAGTCCAGAGAACATGTACAATGAGCGATGACAAAACCCACCCAGTGCAGGTTGATGGGTTCCTTCATTTCACCATTCTGTCATTCACTCTGTCAGCTGCTCTCTGCTGAGACTGGCCTGCTGGCTCTGCTAAAATTACATGCAGTCCACCTGCCTCCTGATAACATCACTGCCCCTCCCCCCATGCTGGCCCTGTCCCTCCTCTCCCTGCAATGAGAGTTCAAAGCGCACTGCGTCCCACCAGCTAAGATATCCTCAAAGTACAGATAAGGGGAAGCAGAGAGAGCCCCTTCCTCTCCCTTCACATCCCCATTTTCAGGAGCAAAAGCAACTGATTTCCCATTAGGACCCACTGGCACCATGTCCTGTCCTCCCTCACAAACGGCCTCCTGCCAGGAGCTCCGGCCCAACTCAGAAAGCAAGCAAAGACTTCATCCAAGATGCCCCGCAAACCTGCCCAGCCTAATGTACTCCATGTCTTCAGCCAGCTGAGACCCAGGGCGGGGGCATGGGGGTCAGGGCTTGGCATAGGGCTCAGCAAGGCATTTGCTCCTTGGCTGTCCATCTGTGGGTGGTATGCCAGCTTGGCATGGACCAGCTTCCCCAAACAGCTGACAAAACTACAATCACCTTGATAAGGAAAAAAAAAAATCCCCCAAACTAATACTGGAGGAAGTGAGGTCTCTGGTACGAAGCCATTGCACCATACTTTGCCAGACTGTTTCTTTTAGGGTTATTGATTTTTATTAATGTTATTTTGTTATTGATCACCATTATTATGTTTTTCTACACAGACAATGAAACTCCTTGCTTGGATTCATATGCATTGGGGAACAGGCCTTGACATATTTTTAAAATAATTTCTTCCATTTGGATGTAATATTGCCACATCTTAGAAAATCTGGAAACTAGAGAAAAGAAAAAAGAATCAACTCAAATCCCACCAGTCTAATACAAACACTGTTAGCATTTTGGTGAATTTCCTTTGAGTAATTTTCTTATGCATATTTTAACATAGTAGTAATTATCTTCACTTACATTTTTTTCTCTTTCGTCTTTTTTTCAGTTAGCATAGTTATCATATGCAATTTCCTTATTATGTAATTCTCATAAACGATCATTTTAAAGACTCCATAATATTCCATCAAATCTACAAACCACCATTTATTTAACCATTTCTCAACTGTAGAAAATTTAGGCTGTTTTTACTATTGTACAACTAGGGTTTGTACATCTAAGGTTTTGGTGGAGGGGGTTGTTTGTTTGGTATTTAGAATTATTTTCTTAGTACAGATTTACAAAAGTGGGATTGCTGAGTTAAAGGGTATCATCATCATGTTGACTTAGATGCTGGAAAGTGCTCTCTAATCCATATATTTTAGATTAACCATATCCTGTAGGCTCTTTAATCAGTATGTTGCCTTGTGTTTGGGGGATACATGACCACTGCATTGCATCAGTATGGTCACACTCTGAGCCATCTTACCCCTTAGAATCAAGTCCCCTTCCTGCTCCTCTCTGGAGCACTTCCCACCCACCACTTGTTGGACAAGAAAGGAACAAATGAGGACTCTGACCTTGCTGGAGGTGGTGGCAGCAAAAATCCTATCAGTGCATTTCTTTGTTAAGATGAAAAGCAGAAAATTAATGTCAGACTTGTTATGCATAACTCAAATTGCTTGTTTCTGCTGTATTAAGAGATTTCCTTGCAGAGAGCCACCTGGCTAGCTGTCACCAGGCCACATGTACATGATGAAAAACAACTCTCTGAGGGTGCTCTGGATGACTTCCTACTTTCCACCACCACTGCCCCCACCCCACCTGCCACAGTTCTTTGACCTCACAGAGATTCAGTAGAGTTTTATATGAGAGTCTTCTTTGAGGGGAAAGTGTAAGTTGAGAACATCTTCTCTATGAGAGCATATCTTCTTGAATTCTTGTTTTTTCTGATTCTACACACATGGGGAACCACTGCAATAATTGTGCAGGCTTGGAAGGCAGTGCTTCTTGAAGATGAGTTCTTTGACCATTGGTGTTTCATGAGGGCTTTCTTGGAAATCATAGGCCAGACTCAGTAGTGTACTTATTGATGATGCAACAGACTATTATTTCTAGCACAAACTAGTATATAGGACAAGCTCTAAGTATAATAGTAATGGAGGATAATTCTGACTTTAGGACTGCCACATAGGGTTGTGTAGGTTGTCCACTGTACAAGGGCAACTAGTTGGGTTTTGGGGAAGTAAGTTGAGACTGATATTAGTCTGCTAGTCACTAGCCAAACTATGTACTTTAGCAGAAGGGTAGGAGTGCCATATATTTTAATGGACTTTTTATTTGAGAACAATGTTAAATGTACAAAATAAATTGCAAAATAGTACAGAGTTCTCAGATAATCCACCCACCCACCCAGTTTCCTTTATTGCTAATATCTTACCTTTATATTGTACATTTGTTATGATTATGAATCAATATGAATATATCATTAACCAAAGTCCATACTTCATTTAGAGTTCCTTCATTTTTACTTAATGTCCTTTTTCTGTCCCAGAATAACATGCAGGGTACCACATTAAACTTAGTAGTCTTGTCTTCTTGGATTCCTCTTGACTCTGATGTTTCTCAGATTTTATTTGTTTTTGATGCCCTTGACAGTTTTGAGAGATACTAGTCGGGTATCATGTAGACTATCCCTCAGTTGGGGTTTGTCTAATATTTTTTCATGATTAGAGTAGGGTTATGATTTTTGGAGAAGACCACAAGGGTAAAGTGCTATTTTCATTACGTTGTATCAAGGGTACAGTCTTATCTATATGATATATCACTGTTGAGGTTGACCTTGATCACCTAACTCAGGTCATGTTGTCAGGTTTCTTCACTGTAAAATTACTCTTTCCCCCCACTTTTCTTTTTTTTTAAAAAAAAAGATTTATTTACTTACTTATTTATACAAGAGCTGGGGTACAGGCTAGAGTTGCAGATGGGTGAGAGGATTCACCAGACAGAGTGGGGAGCAGAACAAGCAGATGGACTGAAACACACTGCTGAGGGGAGCAGCGGGCGAGGCAGGAGGGGTCTGCTGTGCCATGTGGGTCCCTCCCTGGCCGGGGATCGAACTCACGCTGCTGTGCTGTGGATGCTTCACAGTGCGGTGCTCAACCCGCTGTGCCACCAGGGAGGCCCTTCCCCCACTTTTCATACTGCATTCTTAGAAGGATGTCAGGATTCTACTTAAGGATTGATGAATTATGTTCTTCCTCCTCAAGGGCAGAGCATCTATGCAAAGTATTTAGATTTTTTTTCCCCAGTGATTTGTCAATTTTCTATATATTAGTTATTTATTTAACAAGTCATTATTTGTATTTTGACTCTTTACTGGTATCCACATATCAGCATGGATTCATCAATATTTATTTTATTTTAGGTTATATTTCAATACTGTTTTGTTGTTCAAATTGTCCATCTTTGGATACTGGCAGATCTTTCAGTTGACTTCTCTCCCTTTGACTTATTCCCATCATTGTGGATTTGGAGGGACTATGTTGCATTGTGTCTCCCAAGCAAAATATCTCTGAATGTGATCTTAGTTTGAAATAGAGCTGTTGTAGAGGGGACTAGCTAAATTATATGAAGTCATTCTAGAGTTCGGTAGCCAATTCGTCCAATGACTACTGTATTTATAAAGTGAGGGGAGAGACACACAGGGAGAAGAGAGCCACATGATGACAGAAGTAGAGATTGGAGTGATGTATCCACAAGCCAAGAAACTCCAAGGAATGCCCACAGTTCCCAGAAACAGGGAAAAGGCTGGGAAGAATTGACCTTTACAGACTTCAGAGGAAGCCTAACTCTGCTGACACCTTGATTTTAGATTTCTTCCCAATAGAATAGTGAGGACATATTCCTGTTATTTTAAGCCACTAAATTGTAATGATTTGTTATGACAACCCTAGAAACAAACAGAACACCTTCTTATTTTCTGGCACTACAAAAAGCCCCAGACTGAACTTGTATGTGACCTTTCCCAATCCTAGGTTCAGCCATTTCAAGGAGACCTGGTTGCTTTTCAATGAGAATGATACTAGAAACCAAACTCTGAGTGCTAGGTGTGCTTTTTGTTACTGGAGTGCTGGTAATGTTGGACTCTCAGAAGACAGCAGAGAAATATATGTATGTATAGAAATCCCTGTACATACACACATCTATTAATATTTCCATAAGTAGCCATCTGTCTCTATCTTAAACTAAACAGGAGTTGATACTGATGTTTCCATTGCCACATGGATGCATGGCCACATTCTAACTGCCTCCTTTTGCTTAGCTATAACCTCCCACCCAATAATGAGAAACCCTGCGCTTACCATTTGCCTTCCGATCGTTTAATTGTTTGACTTTAGTGTATATGTGTAGCATATCAGAATTGTTAACCTGAGGACTCCTTTCTTTTAATTCACAAAGAGAAAGGTGTACCAACCCTGCATCCCCTCCTCACTGCTTCCTTCCTCCCAGTTTTAAGACCCTGCAACCTCTGTACATCTCCCCATCATCTTCTCTAATACCAAACCTAGTGTCACAAAACGCTGTATTGTGTTGTGTCTTTGTATTCATCAGAATAATCTAGGCTAAGCTGAGGAACAAATAAACATCAAAACCTCAGCTTTCTTAGCATAACAACGCTTTATTTCTTATTCACATCAGATTCTCATGCAGCTAAGGCAGTCCTCCTCCACCTCTACCTTTGTCATTTTGAATTTGTGGCCACCAAAGTGGGGACAAGAAGAGAAGAGAGAGCAAGAGATCATGCAGGACTTTTTAAAGACCCAAGGCTGGCAGTCATTTATGATCTTCTACGCACTTGTCAATGGCCAGGACTACTCTCAAGGCCCAGAGTTAATCTTAGGAAGGCTGGGCAGTGGCCATCTCCCTGGAGTGCAGGAAGGGTTAGACATCTGCCGAACCAGAGTGTTGCTCTGCCCCAATCTTCCCATGCATTTTGGTCAATGTAGTCGCTTTCCCCAAGCCGTTTCTATTTTAAAATCTTATTTTAACTCTGTAACAAAATAAAGGAAATTTGAACTTTTGCAATCAGGAGGAAAGAAAAGAGAGGTTTAGGAAATTTTTTAACCCTTCCCTGAAAACCTATCATATAGGTAATCCCTTTTTCTACTGATACCTAAGGTCAAACTTCTTAGATTTAATTTTTTTGATATTTAATTTTTTAGATAAATATTTTAAAGATTTATTTTTACTTATTTATGCATACAAGAACAGGGGTGCAGATCAGAGGTATGTAGGCTGAGAGGAGTCACCAGAGACAGAGTGGGGAGCAGAACAGGCAATCGACTAAAATACACTCCTGAGGGGAGCGGCGGGCAAGGCAGGAGAGGTCTGCTGTGCCATGTGGGTCCCCTCCCTGGCCAGGGATCGAACTCATGCTGCAGTGGCTGGAGATAGCTTGATAGCACTGCGACTTTAACCCCTGCACCACCAGGGATGCCCTTAAATAATTTTTTTATCTATTTAAAATAGTATGTAAGTTTCAGGAATATAACTTCATAGTTTGATTTGTCTTAGTACCACATCACACCACCTACGAAGCCTACTGATACCTATCCACATCACACTTGTCAACAGCAGTCCACACTTCTGTTCTCCAGAGCTAAGGTAGCAAATGGAATAGACAGGCCAGATGTTCATGGAGCCTTTTGGTGTGCTGGAATGATGCATGGGCCACAGAGAAGTTAGGAGCACCATTCGAAGGTAGCCCCCCTCTTTAGAACTTCTACTGCTATAAGAGAGCAAATGTTTTTAATAGGAAAGGAGATGAATCCCATTCTTCACAGAATTTTTGTGTCAGAAAAAAATCCTCTAAGTATGAGATCCAAATAATTTTTTAATGACACACAGAGAATACTTATGATAATTTAACATTAAGGGAGAGAAAAAGCATGAAACAAAATTGAATACACAGTATAATTTCCCTCTGCAATGCACTATGTACAGAGAATGCAGACTACACCAAAATATTAACAATGGTTTTCACTGAGTGGTAGAATAATGGGTGTTTTTAATTATCTTGCTTATTCTTTTATATATTTTCCCAGCTTTCTGTAATGAGTACACCTAACTTTTATAATCTGAAAAGGAACTGCTAAGAACAGATTTTAAAGTTATCCAAGACAACTCACCTCCCCATTGTAAAGAAGAGAAAACCAATACAAAAAGAGATTCACTATGTCTTCAGCATCACACAGACATTAAATTGAAAGGACAGGACCAGAGTATTAATGGAGAGCTTGTTCTCCCCACAGCTCCAGTTACGAGTATAGCAGATGTGGGATTGCTGGGTCATATGGTAGGTCCATCTCTAGTAGGCCGAGGAACCTCCATACGGCCTTCCATCATGGTTGGACCCAGCAGTCCCACTCCTAGAGATCTACCCAAAGGACACAAAAACACCGATCCAAAAGAGTACCTGTACCCCCATGTTTATTGCAGTTTATTTATAACTGGTAAGACCTGGAAACAACCCAAATGCCCAAAAGTAGAGGACTGGATCAAGGAGATGTGGTACATATACACAATGGAATACTACTAAGCAATCAAAAATAAAAAAACTATGGGCATTTATATAAACATGGATGGAGCTAAAAGGAATTATACTCAGTGAAACAAGTCAGAAGGCAAGAGAAAAATATCGGATGGCCTCGCTTTTAGGAGAAATGTGAAAGAACAACAACCACAACAAAAAATAAAAGATGAAAACAAAAAAAAAACAAAAAGAGAAAGCTCAAAGAAATGGGCAATCATAACCAAAAACAAACAAACAAACAAATAAAAACTCAACAAGATCAAAAGGTCAAAGATAAACCCAAGGGATCACTGGCTGAGTGGAGGGAGAGGAGGGCAAAGGCAGGGATGAGAGCAGAAAGAGCACAAGGGACTGAGGTGATGGTGCACGGGTGAAATGGTGGTGGGAACCCCCAGGAGACTACAAATGATGTAAAATACAATTAAATCTAATAATAATTAAAAATAGAATATAGCAGATGTAGGCAAATCCTGGGGAAAATCACTCCCATTCTCACATACTCCCATGTTCCATCCTGATTCAAAATATCAAGAATTCAGGGCCTCCCTGGTGGCACAATATGTTAAGCAACATACTATGAAGCCGACCGCAGTCACTGCAGCACGAGTTCGATCCCTGCCGGCCAGGGAGGGGACCCACATAGCACAGCAGACCTCTCCTGCCTCACCTGCTGCTCTCCTCAGCAGTGTGTTTCAGTCCATCTGCCTGCTCTGTTCTCCACTCTGTCTCTGGTGGATCTTCTCACCCCCACACCTCTGGCCTGTACCCCAGCTCTTGTATGCATAAATAAATAAATCTTTAAAAAAATATATCGAGAATTCAAAGTGGCTCTGGACCCTGCCACAATTGCAGCCTGCAACAGTCTGGGGGCTTTTAAAAGCCCTAGAGAGGAGAAAGGACTTCTGGTTCACCTCTGTGATAGGCCAGGCACTGTGCTGGTACTTCCTGATTCACTGAAACCCAAGGTTGAGGATGGAAAAGGGAGAGTGGGGACAGGGATAATTAATATTTGAACTTATAGCAAACCAAGCCAGAGGCTGCCTCATCCCCATTTCACAAATGAAAAGACTGAGACACTCAAGGCCAGCAGTAGCAGTGCTAGCATGCAGATTTAGCCCAAAGAAGCCTTCACAGGAATGCCACTAAGCCCCCTGCTGTCCCATGGTTCAGGTGCATATTAAAAGCTCATGTTTATGGCCTCTCTGGTGGTGCAAGGGGTTAAGCACCACATTACGAAGCATCCACAGTCACTACAGCACCAGTTTGATCCCCGGCCAGGGAGGTGACCCACATGGCACAGCAAACCTCTCCCACCTTACCCACTGCTCCCCTCAGCAGTGTATTTCAGTCCATCTGCCTGTTCTGCTCCCTACTCTGTCTCTGGTGAATCCTCTCACCGCCCACCTCTGACCTGTAACCAGCTCTTGTGTGCATAAATTTTTTTTTTTTAAAAAAAAGTTCATGTTCATATTTGTTGAATTTATATAAAGACCACAATCACAGCCTATGCCTAAAATTTCAGCAGACTCTCCAGTCTTCACCTGGAAACACCTGTCAGCCTCACACAGGTGGCCTGGTCTACAAACCAAAGTGATGGATATGTTACCAGATGTGGACATCTGGGCAGTTCTGGGTATCCATTTACCTTTGCCTAGGACATCCCCCAAGCTTGATGCTCTGTCAGGAGGCTGCTCGGGGAAGATATATACTGATGAGAAATCTCAGCCTCCAAATTCATTTTTCAAAGAAGCCAAGCAAATCTGGTGATTTATTCTCTGTCATTCTGATCCCAGCATATGTTCCACATCAGGTAAGTGAGATAGAAGGGATGGTTCAGCAAACATTAAGTTAAAAGAAATCCTGTCAGGCTTCCCCCACGAATAGCTGGTTTTTATTTAAAGCCACAAAGTAATTAATTACATTGAGTAAAAAGCTAAAGCTCTCTCCCGCACAAACTTCTCCAGTGTTTACAGCAGGAGACGCTGTTCTTATTCAATTGCTGTGCACACACCCACGCTCCCTTGGGTTTGTGTTGCTTCCTCATTTTCTTCCTTCTTGTCCGTAGTCTCTTCCTATTTCTCTTTTAATCTAAATCCCTCTCTGCCAATGTTCCCCTGTGCTTCCTGCCCATCTTCCCTCTCCTAGTCCCTTTTTATCACTTTCCTTTGCTGTGACTCGTTTCTGGTCTCTGAAGCTCAGTCTTTGCTTCCAAACACTGCATGGGGCTTCTTGTCAACGCTAAGAAGCCAGGTTCAGCCCAGTGTCCCCCTCCAACTCTGTGTCTGATGATCGACCTATTGGCAGAACTTGTTCTCTCAGTCCCTGCCAGCTCTTCAAGGAGCAGAGGGTAGCAGAACACTTGGTTCAGCCAATTCTGTTTGGACGTGGTAAAAAGGAAGCCACATGGCATCAGTTCCTGGAACCTACAGTATCATCTGCATAAGAAAAGATAATAAGATGATGCTAGTTTGCTACCGTAATGACTATTATGGATAGAGTCCTGTAGATGGGCAGATGGGAGGAAGGGAAGGATAAAGGAAGGAAGGGCATTTCATTCATACATTCATTCAAGAAGCACTTATTCAGCGCCTACTATGTGCTAAGCTTGGTGTCAGGTGTTGAGAATATGGACATAAAGTCAAACAAGATTCTGATTCTAAGCAGTCTATTTGGTGAGGTATATAGATGAAAATAACTGCAATACAATGGGAGACATCATATTATAATCATATACATTATATATGATATATACATTATATATTATATAATATATTATAGCACGTAACGAAATATATACATTATAATATATTGTGTTATGCATTATAACACAATATATTATAATGTATAGTATATATGGTGATGGGGCAAGATTTTCTGGAAATACGGAAGGAGAAGATGGCATAACTTGGGGGGAGTCAGTAGAAAAGGGCATTAACGTAGTTTCCCAAGAGACTCTTCCATAGAAAACAAGGTAGGAGAAGAAACGAATGTATTTCAGGGAGAGAGACTATCATCCTTCCAGGTCACAGAGGAATCAAGGGTCTGACCTTCTTAGGAGATCCGCTAGCAGAGCACAGCGAGTGTGGAAGACCCACGGGAGATAAAGCTGCAGGGTAGGTCATGGAATCTGCCTTAACAAGGACTGCAGACTTCAGTGTGTAGGAGCAAGGGAACACCCTGATCTATTTTGCAATTTTAATAAATCTCTCTTACAGATGTTTAGATTGATTTGTAGCCTTCCAAGACAGGTAGCTGGAGACAACCGTCGGATAAGGGATGATAAAGGTTCTAATCCCAGGACAGAGGTGGGCATAGCTGGCTGGGACATTCATTGAGTTTCTTCTGTGTACTCGGCACTGGGCTGGATGCTTTTACATGCATCGCCTCAAGACTGTGTTCAGTACCATGTCAACAAATACATGGCCCATAATACCAAAGCTGAGTATGCACACACATCTGGTAGACTATGATATGCTAAGAGTGACAATTCTGCCACGCTGAAGTGATGTAGATGGGTCCTTAAATGAAACTGAAATAACTGGTCTTGGTTTTACACGGACCCTATATGCCTGGAGCTTTTGCTCAAAAAGAGCTGACATCCTATTCTCCACACCTCACTTGTGGGACTACAGGTTGGTACAACCTTTCCGGAGAGCTGCGTAGTCATACTTTTCAAAAGCTGTAAAATTTGCAGTTTTTGTTTCAGCAATTTCTATTCTAGAAATTCAAACTAAGGAAAAATTAGGGATGTGTGCAAAGATCCAGCTACAAGGATATTTATTGCAACATTGTTGTCATAGTAAAAATACAAAAGTAATACAAATTGCAACAATTGAGAGCTGGTTTAATACATCATCGCACAACCATATAGTCACATAGTTTGAGGCCATTAAATGCTATGGGGTGGAAGGATATTTATGGATGTGGAAAGATGTTCACACCGATTTAGCCCCTCTTCAAAGATGCAGTCTAAATTAAAATGGGTGATTGCTATGCAAGCAGACTCTCAAGACAACCCCCCAACCTCCCCTTGTACTAGTCTTCAACATATTTTTAAGCAAAGAAGAAAGATACAGAGCAACACATATAGTATGATCCCATTTTAATTAAAAAGAAAAATATGTGCTTGTGAATCTCATGAATATACAGCCCTTGAAAGGCTAGCAAGATATCTACTAAAATGTTAAATGTATTTATCACTGGGTGGGGACTCAAAGGAGTTGAATAATTTTTATTTTTATTCTTTTGAATTGTCTATCATTTTTTTCTCATAATTTTATATAATGAGTATGCCTTTCTTATATTAAAAAAAAAAAAAGAAAAAGGAAAGGAGAAGAAGAGAAGAAAGGCCATCACTGCCTTACCCTGTGCCCAGGACTGGTCTGCCCTCTTGTTTTGCTTTATTTATTCAATCATACTTATTTTCCTACCATTTCTTGGCATAATTAGGTTACCAGGATACCAGGGTAATTAAACATGTTTCCTGCCCTCAAGGAACTCATGATCTAATAGGAAGACTGATTAATAGGTAATTTTAACATGATGTGGTAAGTAAATCCAGGGCAGGAATATTTCTGTGGCTTTGTGGGTTCACAAGTGAGTCTGATTTTAACCTGTGGGTCATTGAAAGGGACTTGCATTGTGCCATAGTTCTAACCCTGAGCACATCTGTGTCTGTCTTGACTGACCCAGTAGCCAGGAAAGAGTCAGCATAGTAGGAAGGGAAGAGCACTGGGCTGGGAGTCATCCGAGGCAGGTCCTTCAGCTAAGCCGGGGAAGCTTTGTTGTCTAAGGAGCAAACTGTCATCTTTGCTCTATGAGACCTTTCTAGGCATCGCGCAAGGTACCAGCCATAACCAGGATACTGTGGCTCCAACCTGTATTAGCTCACCTCCCGCCTTTGCCTTCGTGAGCTCCATATTCCTGCTTCACACTTGCACTGTTACTGTTTTCTAGACCTTCCAGAACCTTGAATAGCTCATGGCCATGTACATTGTTCTCTTTATGTTAGGCCCAGGGTTTCTCCACCTCAGGACTATTGATGTTTTGGGTCCGATGACTCTTGGTTATGGGGGTGTGTGCTGTGGGATGGACCATGTTGGTGGCATCCCTGTCCCCTCTCACTCTAGGGGCAGTGCCATCCCACCGTCACGAAAATCAGAAACATCTCCAGATATTGTCAAATGTCACGTAGGGCACAAAATCACCCCAGATTGAGTGAGAGCCACTGCAATCAGTAGCCATGTTGTGTGGAAAAGTCACTTAAATCTGTGGGTCTGAGCCTGCATCCAGAAAATTGGGTGCAGAAGTTGATAAAAGGGAATGTCCCAGTTCCCTATGATCTGCATTCAGTCAGCGCCACTGTATTCTCAACAGTGTGGGGCTCTGAGAAATTCCTGCTGCCTGGAACAGCATAACCATGACCTTGATTACAAATCCAAACTTCCAAGACCCCACAGAGATCCTGTGTGGACATTACTTTCCTGGGCTTCAGAAGATGACTCCAAACAGTGTCGTGAAAACTGGGGTACAGCTGGGCCCGTGCCAACCCTCATCACCCAGATGCATCTGAAAATGTTTCCCGTGGGGAAAGAATAGCAGGCAGAGGATTTGGTGAAAGGAAAAAGGGGGTTCCACTAAGCAATGCCTATGGTCTCTTCGAATTACACAAAACTGTAGCTATTGACTTGTATGACCCCCAAGCCTTCGGTTAGTCTTGTTGGAGACTTGTTCAACTGAGGCAAGATATGTTGCTAAGCTGGAGAGGGCCTGCTGCTACAGGACTCAGCTCTCTCAGGGGCCTGGCTGTGCCCTTACATTTGCTCACCTGGTACTGAGACCAGCAGTAGACTCTGGGTTGCAACCTGTGCCCCCAACACATCACTCAGATATGTTTTTATAGCAATTATATACCTCATGTGCGCCTCACAACTCCTGACAGTTGGATGTCACTGTCTTTATCCCACCAATGGGAAACTGGTCCCATTCACGTGCTGATGATGGCACAGGGCCAGGCCCACAACCCAGTGTCCTCACTTTCTCTAGGCTCACTGCCTGGTACCTCAGGAAACTCTGTCTGAAACACGCGCCCCTCCCCAGCGCTCTTCTCTGCTCCCTGTGCAGACTGACAGGCGCCTCAGAAACCAGAGATGGCCCTGACATGGGCCTGAGAGGCAGGTCTCTGGAGACAGGCTGGACTGACTTCTACAGGCCAGGCCCCCAAGCAGAGATGGAGGGACTCAGGGAGCCCCTGAAATGAAGGGTACCCCAAGAGCTAGAGCCAGGCCTGACTGAACTGCCATGCTGCCTCAGGAGCCTGACCCCAGAGAAAGCTGCAATCTGTGAGGCCTTCTACCTCCTCACACCACAGAAGTGAGTAGGTCAAGGCAGCCCCTTTCTCTAAATTCCTCAGGTGAAAAGTCCAGGGACACTGGCAGTTTGATGTGTGAGGGAGTCCCAAATGTGGCTTGAGGAGGTGTGAATTCAAATCCCAGCCTGCTCCTTCATCCATGAAATGCAAATAATAGCATTTCTCCCTGTAGGTCCTGTGTGAGACTTAAAAATAAAAAGTCACATAGATGAGTATTTTCTAGTTGCTGGTACATGAGGGGCATTCTTTTTTGAGGGAATGTTCACACTTGCTGTGCACCAGGCACGAGAATAGACCCTGAGGGCCCAGACAAGGGCACCCACTCAGGACTGGGTCTGAGAGCAGGGAGGCCCTGACAAGGCCTGGGTTACAGAAGCTCAGAGAGCTCACAGCAGCCACAGGAGGAAAAGGGGAGTGGCATTGTCCCAGGACCCACATTTATCCCTGGGGAGTCAGGATAGGCCCCTAGGTCAAGAGCTGCTGCCTATATTCCCTTCACAGTTTATTTTGTTGGAAGTGTCCATGCTGGTGGGAAGGAGATGTAACTTGGTGCTTAGCTCAGTGGGACTGGGGAGAATTCCATTGTGCTGTCAGGAACCAGCTTCCACAGCATCCATCTGAATTTTTAAATCGATCGACTCCTTAAGTGAGCACATCTGGCAAACAGCTCCTTTTGCTGGCCTCCCAAGGCTTGCATATTCCTTTGTAGAATCACAGGGAGGTAAATGCAGTGATTTCTAAGAATGAGGTGCTGTCTGGGACCTGGGGAGTTGGGCACTTGTTGTTGGCCCCAGCTGCTTAGAAATACCAACATCTCACAGACAACTAGTTATCAACAGTATATTGGGAAACTCGGTTATTAAGATAAAACACACAGTTGGGAGTTATGACCAGCAGAGGGTCCATCCTGGGTGGAGTTGGGTGGAGCAGCTTATAGGTGAGTTCTAGGACCTGTCATGGAGCAGTGAGGAGCATAGAGGTGAGGGCAAGGGGGGAGCTGGACTGCGGCAGGAATGGGGCCGTCAGCTTGGTTTCCTTTGAGGCTGCAGAGGCACTTGGCTCAGAGATGGGTCAGTGTAGAGAAGGAAGGAGGAACAGGGAGTCCAAGCCTGTGGTCCCCCCTCAGTCAGGTGACCCAGTGCCCCGGGCCAGAGGAGGCTGCAGAGTGGGGTCCCTGCGGCCTTGGAAATGGGAGAGCCCTGGCCTGTGGAAACCAGCTCAGCCTAAGGGCTCAGCTGCCCAAAGGAGAGTTTTTCCAACCCAAGCTGAAAAGACCTTATGGGAGGGACATTCTTCCTCTGCCCTGGGGGAGGCACTGGTCATGCAGATGCAGTGTGGGGGGTGGGGTGGGGGGGCAGGAAAGCACAGCCCCTCCATCTGCCTGCATTCTGTGTACACACACTGCTAAGCTGGGGTGCAGAACAATGGTGGTCCACAGCTCTGACGGCCAGAGCAAAATCCCATCAAAGTCACAGCACACCACCTATAAGGCGGTCCATGGGCAAAGCCCATTTCCAAGGCCCTGGGGACCCCACTCTGCAGCCTCACTGGCCCAGGGGCACTGGGTCACCTGACTGAGGGGGCCACAGGCTTGGACTCCCCGTTTCTTCTTCCTTCCTCTACAAAATGTAGTCCTTTTAGGGCTTATTTTTCCTTCTGGGCTAGGGTGGGGTTTGCAAGCCTTTATCCCTAAGCCCCATCTCTACTTCCTACCACTACTTATTTAAAAACTAAGAAAGCAGTTTTTGGGTCAAGGGAATCCCCTCCCCTCTCCCCTCCAGGCGCTGGTATTTACTGTCTCCTCGGCATCTATGGCAACTGCCTCCCTCAGAGCCTCTGCAGCCCTCTCCCTGGCCTCTGCGACTCTGTCAAGATATTCCGTGGGGTGGGATGAGCTGGATTAGAATGTATCCTGCTGCCGAGAGCTTTGGGAAGCCCCCAGAATTACCCAAACAATTTAGAGTCTCAGAAGTTTTCACTTTTCATCAATTTCTTGGTACTTACTATCTGCCGGGTTCGGTATCTGAAGCAGAACAACAGAGATGAACAACACAGGCCGGCCTCAGGCTCCAAGGAGCTCCCAGGGAGACACACGTATGTGCACGCACATGTACACACAGCCTGATGCTGAGGGCAGGAGTTGTGCACCCAGAGCTGTGTCCATTATTTCCGCATTTCTTCCATTTATATAGAGAGAAACACATAGAGAGGATTTTTAAGCGCTGATTTTTCTACGAATTGGCTCACATAGTAGAGGAGGCGGGCAGGTGCAAGCAAGGTGGGTCTGCAGGCTGGAGGCCCACGAGAGGAAGCAGTTCAAGTCCAAATGTTACGGAAATTACTCTGGCCTGTAACCCAGGCTATGGGAGGATAAACCAGGCGGTACTCAAGGCTTTCTGGAGACCGGGCGCTTTATTCTAGATTCATCTGTATATGGACCCAGACTGGGACCTTTCTCTGAGAATCTGGACCCTGAACAAAGGCTGGGAGTTCCTTCTATGCTTTACTACATTGCTACATGGTACAAACCATGTCTGAAGGCTAGTTCCCAGAGGAAAGGGGGTGTTTTGCAGGGAGGTAATTTTCCAAGGACACAGACCAGCCTGACCTGTTACCTGCAGCTCTGTTAGGAGCTGATACTGGGCTGTGAATCTGACTTGCTAACTGCACAGGCATTGGTGTGTTAATTGCACTCAGGCTAAACTCTGTGGCTGGGGAGGCATCTCCAGTCCATTGTCCAGCAGTATTTCTCCCACACAAAGACCATCTGCTGACAGAATTCCATCTTGCTCAGGAAGGTCCACCTTTGTTCTGTCTGGACTTTCAAGTGACTGGATGGACTCCATCCATAGGAAGAGCAGATCAAACAGCAATTTACTTTTCTCTGAGTTCACCAATGAAATGCTAATCTCACCCCAGACTCCCTTCACACATCACCCCGAATATGTTGGACCAAATATGTTGGCTCCGTGGCCCAGTTAAGTGGACACATGAATTCACCATCATGGTCCTATCGCATAAGGAGGTTGAACTGCAGTGATTCCAAAGATTTCTTCATCTCCAGGTTTTTAGGAATGTGTGGCAGCTCTGGTGCATGAAGCATAGACGCTCCTTTCCCTGATGGGACTCTCTTGAGAACTAAAATATCCTTAGTGGTTTGTCCAAGATCAGTGATGCCAGGGATGATTCTGCTAGCTTACTCCAGCTGGTAAACCCCAGACTGTAACTTAGCTCAGTAGGTGGGTTCTGCTGCTCCTGGGTGTCACCTGGGAGCTTTCAACAAAGTCGATTCCCAGCCCATCTGTGAAGAGCTTCCTTCATTACGTGTGGCCTGGGGGTTGGGGGCCGGGATCCTAAAACCTACCCAGTATCTATGTAAGCGCACTGAGACTTGCAGTTGTACCCATGACTTGCTGAATGGGGGTTGCTGGGCCTGAGGGGCCCTGTGGTTAATTTTAAAAGACAGAACAGATGGGGTGGGGGTGGGGGCTAAGGGTCGAGGGGCTCTTTCAGCTGCTTCCTGTTTGCAGCCCAGCTCAGCTCTGGGGTAGGGCCACATGCCAGCCAATAATTTCTTTCCCAGCTCTCACACTTCGTTCTCCCTTTTCCTCAATCCTATGTTTTCCTTTCTGCTTCTGGGTCTTCCCAGCATACTGAAGCTTGAGGGTGAGGACTCACCAACAGGTCATTCCCAGTCAGTCCCTTGGCTTTGCCCCATTTCAGCTACTTGGGATAGGAAGAAACACTCCCAGGACCGGAAGATGCCAAGAGCACCATGACTGTGCCCCAGAAAGAGGTTGATTTAGGAACTCCCGGTTGACTCCATGAAGGTGGTCTTTGTGGACACACTGACAGTGGTGGGCTGGTGTCGTGGTGTTAGGGGGAAAAGGTCCTCCTGAATGCATTACACAAAGAGGTTATGGACTTCGACCCCCATTCCAAACCTACAAAATCCAAAGACTACAAATCCCATAAGGTCATTATCGAAGAGCAAATCACTGGGACCTAAAAGTGGAGTTGAGCAGCCAGGCTGAATATAAAAGCAGACACGTGGGCCTTGGGGGTCCCTCTTTTCCATGGGAGCCAGCTCTCAGCAGCTGTTTGGTTCCAACTCTGAGGACCCGGTAGGACAGTTACAGATCTGTATCCCTCTCTTCTCTTCTCCTTGTGTTATTCACTACGCTATTTCCCCTTCTCTTGTAAATAAAACCCTTTATTAACCTTTGTTGTGTGTGCCTGCAGTTGGGGCATTATAAGTGCCGTTCGAGCGCGCGGGTGAGGACCCAGTCAGGCAAACCCATTTTATATTAGGGTTGCCCTGTAACAGTGGCAGGAAGGGTAGACAAAGCAAGTTCTGGATGATTCTAGCAGACAGGGGTAAAGGATGGCGTCTTGGAGCCCTCAGTGGCTTTTATGCTCTTATTTACAGAGGTGGCATCAGGTACAAGGCAGGCAAGGGTGCCAGAGGGCCAGGAGGCTGGCAGGCCTCCTGGGCCCCTGGCACATGTCACCCTCTCGGCTGTTTCTGCTGCTGGTGTTCTGTTCCTCCCACTGCTGCTCTTGCTCCCAATGGCAGCCTCATGACGCTGCCCTTATATAGCGTGTCCAAACCCAGCTGCGCCCACTTGCGCATGCCCACCTAGGCATAGGTGTAGCACCACAGGTGTCCATCATTACACCAATGGCAGGAGGGTAGAAAAACCTGCTAGTTTTCCCTCTGATCCTATAGCTGGCCTCTTTAAAGCTTCTGGGGGTGAGAAGGTGGGGGTGGAGTGTGCAAAGGGGATAAACAACCTTTAGCAACTTATCACTCCTCTTTGCCCTTAGCCACCCCACCCACCCCAGGCTGGAACTTCCTCCTCCCAAACCACTTCTTTCAAATTAAAACCTCCCTGCTTATGACTTGCTGCAGAGATTGGGTTTCACTCACCTGTGGGCAGCTGGTCACTCCCCATTCCAGAAATAGTCTCCATAGCCTGAATTTAAGGGTCTGCTCTAGCAAAGATTACCAGGAAGGAACAAGCATTCTTCCAGACAACTCCCCACCCCCAATCTTTTTTTTTTTAAAGATTTATTTATTTATGCATACAAGCACTGGGGTACAGGCCAGAGGTGCAGGGATGGTGAGAGAATCCACCAGACAGAGCAGGATGAAGAACAGGCAGAATGACAGAAACACACTGCTGAGGGCAGCAGAGGGCGAGGCAGGAGAGGTCTGCTATGCCATGTGGGTCCCCTCCCTGGCCAGTGGCAGGGATCAAACTCGTGCTGCAGTGGCTGCGGTCTGCTTCATAGTGCGTTGCTTAACCCACTGTGCCACCAGGGCGGGCCCTCCACCCCCAATCTTAACAGTGTTTTTTGTTTTAAATCTGCAGTGCCTCTTTCCTCCCAACTAACACTTGCTGATTTTACCAAAACTTACTTCTCTGATGGGTTTAGAAGTCTAGACTAGAGGAGAATTAAATAGTCAATGCTGGTACTGTCTGCCCAGAGAATCAGCTGGAAACACACACACACACACACAAATGGGCTCTCCAGGCAGGTAGAAGATCATGGTTCCCCAAGAGTGCCCCCTCCCTACCACCTTAGATAGGGAGCACATGGAGAGGAAGGGGCTTAGGGAATTGTGGCTGGATTGGAGAATATTAGGATATAGGCAAAACAAGAGGATGCTGTTTTTCTGTTGAGGCATGCTCAGCCTGTGAACAAAGGGATTGCAGAGGTGGGTCTCATCTTTGTCTCAGGGTAGATTCCTGCAGGACAAAGCCACACCTAACCAAATAAACGTATCAGGTCTATTGCTGCACATGAAAATGGTTTTTAGTAAGGATGTTGATTGACCTGCAGATGCTTTGACATTGGTCCCTTCTAATGATTCATCATCACAAAGGCAGTCACTCTTTCAGCAAATACTTTTTAACTGCCCACAGGCCAGAAAAGAGGCACTGGCACTCACAGTGCTGGCATGAAGGCAATGGTGCCCTGTCCTGAGCAAGCCCAAAACAGGGCCAAGAAAAGGAGCAAACAAATAACCAGACAAGGGGATAATGAATGCCAGTGTTAAGAAGGAGAAGCCCAAGGAGAATGGTACAGTGGAGAGGAAGCTGGGCTCCATTATTAGGCATTTTCAAAGTTCAAATCACATTTTGCTGAATGGCCTCGCACAAATCATTCCACAGCTCTACACCTCAGTATCCTCGTCTATTGAAAAGCTCAAGGGAGGGGATCCAGCCTCACTTGCCAGGTTGGGTACAATGACTGGGACAAGGAAAGTAAAAGGCAACTCCCAAGACTCGGTGTATGACACTCTAGCAAATACTCAGCCCTCTTTAAAGGGTGCTTGTTATCAAGTGCCTTTCCTATCTTGCAAGGGCTTCAGGAAGAATCCAAAGGAATGCTCCCTCTAATGCCAGTTTTGAGGAAGAGGCCCACGGCAGCAGGTGAAAGTTGAGGAAGCCTCTTTCATTCAACAGGACAGGGTGAAAATATCAAGTCGTGCAAAACTTACGCATAACAGGCCACCTCCATAATTACTTGCAACAAGAGACCTGATGTGCTTCACCTTCTATTTTATAACCATCAAGGCATCTTTAAAAAATATCCTGCTAATTGCCATTTGCAGATGATTATTATCCATTCAGAATCCCCTGGCGCAAATCAATCACACCACACCACACTTCCTATCTGCACTTTCTCAGCCCACTCACTGACCCCAAATGTCGTGGGGACTGTAGTGACAGGAAGAGAAAGTGACTGACTGGCAGGGTTGGGGCACAAATCTTGAGAGCCAACCAGAAGACTTTTCCCGAGTGTCTGAAGGTCGAGGGAAAAAATCAATTTATGATCTCTCTGGGGCATATTTAAGGCAATAGGAGAGAAAGGAAGTCGATGGGTAGAGTCTGCTCGTGACTGGAGAAGCCACAGAGGTGGGCCCTGGAGGAGCAGGCAACAGAGGCTCAGAACCCTCCCCACCATTTCAGGTTGCCCTGAGGCTTGCAGCACTGTTCCTAGCTGAGCTGTTATTTGCATTCTGAAGGCTTGGAATCTGGGAAGCAAGGAAGATGGACACACCCATGCAGCATGTAAGCAGAGTTTTGCGTGCAATCTGCAAACCCTCCAATAGGGGAAACATCACCAACAGCTGTTCACACACTGTGCCCAACACTGCCAAGCCAGCGCTTCTGAGATATTAGTACCCTGGTTGGTAAAGCAGGAATTGGGTTCTCCAGGGAATTTGGCTACCTGAGATGGTGCAGCTCATCAGAGTCAATAATGAGACCCAATATCTTATATTTATACTGACCCAGTTGGGCTCCATGTTGACCAATAATTGAGTCCATACCAGACGAGGTCTGACAGATAGAGCCACACCATGGAATACTGTTCAACCATAGGAAAGGGGAAATGGTACCATGCACAGTAGTGGAAATTACTGCGTGTAATAAAGAAATTCCTAAAGTTAAAGACAAATATTGGATGTTTATATAGCAGGCAAATTGACAAATCACAACACTTATAAAAACTGGTTTCAATGATAAATGAAATGAGGTTACTGAGATTAAGAGGGTGGTGGGAGAGAAAAAAGAGTTGGTGGGATATAAGGAATAGATAGTGGTGAGGAAAAACATATCAGACATTGTCAAATTCCAGAACCCCAGCTGGAAGCCACTGTATTCTTTTTTTTTTAATATTTATTTATTTATGCATACAAGAGCTGGGGTACAAGCCAGAGTCGCAAGAGGTGAGAGGATTCACCAAACAGAGTGGGGAGCAGAACAGGCAGACCGACTAAAACACACTGCTGAGGGCAGCAGCGGGCGAGGCAGGAGAGATCTGCCGCACCATGCGGGTGCCCTCCCTGGCCGGCAGCAGGGATCGAACTCGTGCTGCAGTGGCTGCGGTTTGCTTCATAGTGCATTGCTTAACCCACTGTGCCACCAGGAAGGCCCAAGCCACTGTATTCTTTTGCCTCTGCCCTGGCAGCTGTATCACAAGTGCTCACCAAGGACAAATGCCTGCTTTCTTATCCTTCACAGGGCCTAGCAGAGTGTAAGGTTTTCAGGAGACATTTAATTAAAAGTTGCTAAATGAAGGAAAGAACTAGGGGATCGAGAAGCCTGTCCATGCATTTCAATGTTAAATGGAAATATGCAAAATGCATGAATATCATATGCAAATCAACACCTATCATTCTCATTAACTGCCTGTGTTAGTGTTGTGCTGGAGAGAAGAGGGAGTCACATGGTTTTCACCGGGGTGAGCTCTCCTTCTTGATGAAACTATCTTTCCAATCGTGTCGCCTGTTGACTTGAGCAGATGTTGCAGGATTTGTGTGACTCTGGCCTCTCTTTATCATCTATCAAAATTCTATCCATCCTTCAAGATTTGCTTTCATGGAGTCTACCCTGACTACTGGCCCTTATCGAATCTATTAAGCCCCTACCATGTTCAGGGCCCTTCACTAGAGCAGACACATGTAAGCAGCTAATGGCAAGATATTAGGCTTTGTGCAATATTAGAGGCATGTAGGAAGCACCGGTATAGGAAGGGGAAGTGATTGACAGGAGATTGAGCCTGCGAAGGCTTCACAGAGGAAGGGACACTCAAGTTAGATCTCAAGACTCGGTAGAAGGCTAACAGGTAAATAAGATGCAGAAAGGAGATCCCAAGGGACTGCAGAGGTATGGAAATGTATAGTCTGGAAACTACGACTGTTGGGGGAAAGGATGTCCTGAACCATCTCCACAAACACAGGTTTTATGGGCTCCACCCTCATCCCAGACCAAAGAGATCCAAGACACCAAGGACTATAAATCCCATCATGTCATCACTGCCGAAGGGAGGATTGCCGGGAACTAAGGGTGGAGTTAAGCAGCCAGGCTTGATATAAAAATAGACATGGGCTTTGGGGGTGCTTTTTTTTTTTTTTTCAGCAGATTTCAGCATGCTATTTGGGTCCCAGCTCAGCGAACTGGTAGGATGCACTGACCAACTTATCTTTTTCTCCCTGAGTTATTCCTTTCTTCATTTCCCCTTTTTGTAAATTTCCCCTTTATCAACCTTTTTTGTGTGTGTCTGAGTTGAGTCTCGTTTTAAGTCCCTTTTACGCATGCAGGTGAGGACCCACACTCAGGCCACCCCATTTCACATCGAGGTTGCCCTGAAACACAAGTACCCATCATGCCAAAAGATTTTGAAACGCAAAGCAGATCTCATCGCTTCTCTACTTAAAATACTTATCCAGCTCCCACTTCAGAAAGCGATCTCTGGGCCTTGCCATGGCTGGCGGGGCCCACCACATTCTAGCCCACCTTCTGCCCAGACAGCATGCCATCTTCTCGCCACACCCACCAAGCTCCAGCCTTAGGGGCGCTCCATCTGCTCCAGATGATACCCAGCTCTGTCTCACCTCAAGATCTTTATTCCATCTGCCTGGAACTCTTCTTCCTTGGCTCCACAACCTCTCCCCATCCCATTTTGGGGACAGGACTCTCATATTCAGGTTTCAGCTCAAATAACATGTTCCCTAGAGTCTGATCTGACCACCCCATATGCAGTAGTCTCCAGCACCACCCCCCCAATTCGGTATCATGTTTTACTTTATCTTTGGCATGTCTCACTATTTGAATCATTTATTTCTTCACTTAGTATTGTCTTTCTCTTCTACACATATAAACCACAAATTTTAAGTTCCTCAGCCTCTCTGACTGAGTCACTCAATATTTGCTCGTAATAAACCCATAAGTGCATAGATGGATGGAAGGATGCATAGATGGATGGATTAAAAGATTGAAAATAGATTCTGGAACCTCTAAGTTTTAAGAACAGAGAGAAATGCAGACTTTGGATGTTATGTAGATTATTTGGATTTCATCCTGTAGCTGATGGGGACACTAGGAAGTTTTCACTCTCACCAGACTGTTGAGATTGAGACGTGTTTGCCTTGCATTGATTTGTGAGAGTTTCTTGTGCCTGAACCTTATCTTACCAATCAAATTTCTAGTCATGTAGCATTAGCCAGTTTTTCCAGAGAATCGTCTTTCAATACCCATTACTCTCTTGAGTTCTGTAGGCAAATTTCCTCTCTTAAGTCTCTCTAGCAATGGGTTGAACATATTGTAGTTTCTCGATAGATGTCTGTTGACTGAATTCCAAGGTAGTTCTTTGAAAGAGGAAAAAGAAGGAAACTACTATATACCCAGCGTTATGAGGTTTGGGTACTGGGCTGGGTGTGTCTTCACATCTTCGGTCCCCACAGCTGCCCTGTGCAGTGTCTATTATTATCACCATTCCTGGGCAGCTAGGGCTTAGGGAGCATAACAGCCTGCCTGAGGGCTTACGGCTGGAAACAGTGGGGCAGGATACAAACCAAAGCCTTGGGACTCCCATTGTTCCTGCAATCAGATGTCTGGCATATCCTTGGCCTTAGCAGACCCTGGGAGTCTCTCCCAGAAGCAGATTCAGTGATGACAGTATAGTCAAGAGCTCACCAGGGCTCCCTTGGGTGCCTGGGGCCTGATCACTAATGACATGAGTTCTGCCTCTTGTCCCAAGAATGCCCCCAACTCCCTCTCTTCAGATTTGGTAGGAAAGTCCCTTGACCTTTCCAAGAGGTCCTTTCGCCCTTGGACTAGATGCCAGATAGAAAAAGCGTAAAGAAGGCGGCTGATTCCTAGGTTTGCTGTCTCTTCCTGTGTCTTAGTGTGCACTATTTGAACTTGACACCTCCTGGAGAAACCCAGCATTTCCATCCAGGTTTCCAGCGTGATTCCTGATCATCCATTCTGCAGGAGCTCTGAGGGCGCCTCTGGGCCAGACACACCTCTTTGTTGCATTAAATCAGCCCTGAGTATCTTCTGTTGAATTTCCCCATCCCCTGACCTACAAAATAGCCTCCCCTCACCCACTAGGCAGAGCCCTCACTGCTGCTTGAGCCTGTACCAGGCTCCTGTAGCCAGACAGGACCAATGTTAGTCCTTCATTCCAGCTCTCTGGGCCTCAGTTTGCCCATATGCCACATGGAACACTCTCTCGCACTTCCACAAGGGAGTCCTGGAGACTAATTATGTAACTAAATCACCTTAATTATCATAATTATCAACAGCATTTTATGATCTCTAGTCAGAAGGATGATTGAGTTCTGCAATGCCCCCTCCTCCAGCCAGAGGCAGAAAGTTATATCCATATGCGCCTGCTGAGATTATGAAAACCCCAGCAAAGAATGCCCATGAGTATGCCCAGCCGGGGAAATGATAATGGAATGACCCTGCTCACTCCACCATGAGGCACAAGAATCTTTTGGAAGGTTCTCTAAGACCCAAGTGATGCCCTCCCTTTCCCTGAAAAGTTTTTGGGTTAGAGATATATGGTTGCATGCGTGTTTATCTTTTGAATGGAATAAAAAAAAAAAAAAGAAAGAGGAATAATGCCACATCTTAGGAGGAGAAAAGAGAAAAGAAGTAAAATAGCACAAGAGTCTAACCCTACCCCTTCACTCCCCCATTTTTCCCTCTCTATGTAGGAGTGAGTGTTCTAATTCTGCAATGCTGTCATTACTGTAATGGGTTTGGCAGGCCCATATTACAGCACCGGGGCTGTCAGGAATGGATGACATGCTGTCTGTTATGGGCTCCTACTGTTCCCAGCCAACCGAGGGCCAGGGAGACGGGGAGGGAGGGGGGAAATTCCAGTTAGTTTCGGCATCCTAAGAGATGATCATTTTAACCCACTCACAACATTAGAGATGAAATGATACTAGCAGCCGTCCCTGGAGGGCTGGTAACCGCACTGGGTTATGGGTACTGGAAGTAAACAGCCAAAGAAGGCGGTGAATTCATCCGCTGAGAGCACCCTTTCAGTGGGGCCATGCTCAGACTGCTGGGGATGGAGTCTATAAAATAAAGTCACAGTGGAAATTACAGAGCACTGGGTTATGGGCTTGGCTGGGGGAATACTTCAATATCCAGGTAGCAAATTAAATAATAATAATATCTGTAACAATAAAAACTGGGAAAGGAGTGAGCTGGCTCCTGTTGGAGTATGTGACCATCGTCCCTCCCTCACCTTTCAGCCAGGCAGAACTATACTTGGTCCTAAGTGTGAAGTGTTTCACCCTCCTGAGGTGAACTTTGTTGTTATGTTGCTCCTTCTCAAATTGCCTGCCTTCCTGTGCCTGACCTTTGATCTCCTCAAGGGAGACAGTGAAGAAACAAGGCCCTGTCCTTTCAATACTGGATCCCAAAGGCTTTCTTTCTTTTTTTTTTTTAAGATTTATTTATTTATGCATATAAGAACTGGGGTATAGGCCAGAGATGTCAGGGTTGAGAGGGTTCACCAGAGACAGAGGGGGAAACAGAACAGGCAGATTGACTGAAATATACTGCTGAGGGGAGCAGCAGGCGAGGCAGGAGAGTCCTGCTGTGCCATGTGGGTCCCCTCCCTGGCCGGGGATCGAACTTGTGCTGCAGTGGCTGAGGATGCTTCATAGTGTGGTGCTTAACCCCTTGGGGCACCAGGGAGGCCCCCAAAACCTTTCTTAAGTAAAAACAACCACTTGTGTCAAGTAAATAACATGACCCGGTAACAATCAGAATATCGTTTGTGCCACACCTCAGTGACAGCACCTCCAACCTAAGAGACAGAGCATTAGGGACGCCTGGGGTAGGGAGGCGCCAGCGGGCCTTGCAAGGTTGCTCAAGTGACCGTGGGCTCTCTGGTTTTGCTGAAGATGCCCACGCTAGGCCTGAGGAAACCTAGGGCCATGACAGACATCGGCCTTTGTGCTGTGCACAGTTGGGAGCCGCCTTCCAGAGGAGGAATAGCAAGAGAGCCAGAAAGGACAGAGGGGCTCAGACCTGCGGAATTAGGGAGAAAGATAAATCTGCAGACAAACTGGAAAACAGTTGTGTCAAGATTCTCCTTATTTCCACTCTAGAAAGGCGCCCCTCATCATGGCTGCCATTTCACAGATGGGGAAAATGATACCCAGTCAGTGAAATGAGGTTGCATGGGATAAAGCTGCTTCAGGGGTAGCTGGTGGCGCTCAAGGGCTTCTCAGTTGCCATTCTGTGGCCACAGTGCGCTGAAGAGTCGAGACGCTTCTCTTGGCCCTTAGTGAATACTGGCTGTGCTCCATCTCTAGGAATTGTCCTCCCCGTGCTGTCTCTAAGCTGGTATCTTGACCATCTCACCCCAGAATTCTTCCAAGAGTAGTGAGGAGCTCTGGTACTGGTTAAACAGGCCTGCGTTATAGGTGGGAATGACATGTAGATATTTCACCAGAAAGGACCCAGGCCAGGAAAGTGGGCTCTTGACCTAAGACCTCTCTAAGGGGGGAGCTGCCTCTTTGAGTTCTGGCATAGGGCCTGACATGGAAAGAGCTGGTATGGAGCCCCAAGGGCTGATACGGTAGTATGTGAAATCTCTTATAAAACTAGCATTCAGGGACTACATTTCCAGAAAAAGAAAGGGGGTGGAGGGAAGAATAATGAGAGAAGAAGGAGAAAAGAAAGAGGGGGAAGGAGCGGAAGATGAAAGGTGTGGAAAGAGCTAGGAACAAAAGATCAGAGTCTAAGTGGGGAATTGTTTTGGGGATTGAGATCCAGCTGTCATGGCCTCAGACGGCTGACAGGAACCTGTGAGGGAAAGTGCGGTGTCCAGAGGAGGTGGGGACCCAAGATGGGTATAAAGGAAGGTCCTCAACGCCTCTGGACAAGGTCTCCTCTACCGTGAGCAAATGAGGAGCCACCAGCCCTGGCTCCACAGTGCCACCTGTTCGTAAGACAGGGGTTAGAGGCAGGACACTGCCAGATGTCGTCATTCCCCACATGCAGGTCTAGAGAAGCAGGAGCTGATGAAGGGTAGAACATATGACAGAACTGATATTTGCCAGGATTGTCGGTGCTGCTACTGTCAGCCAGTCGACCAGAATGACCTGCTGTCTGATGCCTTTCGTGGAGAAACTGAGCACTGTTTCATGGTGCCCCAGGGTATGTGGGTGAGTGGGTTAGACAGGGGAGAAGTTAGCATTTTATTCATTCTGATCTGAATCCCTTTTAAAACTCAAATGGCATGCATAATCTCCCCTTAATTAGAGCTTCTGAAATATCAGTGGGCATCTGAAAAGCCCCACCTCTCCTTGCCCTCTTGCAAAGGATGATGGGAGAACTTTGCTGGAGGAGGACAGAGGCAGTGTGCAGAGTTGGAGGAAAAATGATACAGGAAAAGAGAAGAAAGATTCAGGGGGTAGAAGGGAAGAGGGCTAGAATGTCAGCTGGAATCTAAGCGGGGTATTTTCTGAGTGTGACATTTCTGACTGGGAAAGGAGTGAGAAGGAGACTGGGGCTAGACTTTACTCATCATCTACCTCATGTCAAATGTTTTACAAACATTCCCTCCTCACACCCCACATTTGCATATGCAGGCAGGGTTCTGTCATCCCTATTTTGCAAGTGCAGAAATCCACACTCAGTCTTGGAAACTCATTCAAGGTCATACTGCTACAGTGGGGAGGGTGGGGCACAGGCTTCAAATCTGTGCATGAACCCCCACCTGTGCTTCACCCCTCAGCAGGGGCACATTTTTTAGATAATTTAATAGGTTGTTACCACAGATTTTCTGTGTGGGTGTCTCCACCGTGTGTGTCTCCAGTGTGTGCGGCTTGAGACTAATCAGGAGACGACCCCTGTATCGGTCATCTTTGTAATGCCTCTCACTCCCTCCACCCGCATGTCCCTTCCCCTCTCCCTGCCTCAGAACACTGTTCAGTCCTGAGTGAATGATAAATAGTGGGCAGAGCTGTTCTGTCCAGTCCTTGGCACAAACGTGGCTTCCTGAGATCATTTGCTTCCTGTATTGGAGATGAGACACAGCCACAAAAGTAGTCCTAGAATTACCACATTATAGAAGGCTGAAGTTGGAAAGAATTCTAGAAACCATCTAGCCTAACTCCCTCATTTGGCTCCAGGAAGAGGAGAGCTATTCAAGATCGTGCAGCTGGTTAATGGCAGAGCCAGAGTCAGCTCTCGAACCCAACCCAGCACGCTTCCCTCTCTGCCAGACTACGAGGGGAATGTGTCTGGGAGTCGTACACACTCCTGGGCCCCTGCCCCTCTCCTCCTACCTTGTTGTGCTTTCAAACTTGAACCAAGAGCACTGAGTCTAAGTGCCCTCTCAGTGGATCTCCAGAGCTGCCAGCCACAACCAAAGGGAAACGAAGAAGAATTTGGGACCAAGCATGGGGTTAAAAGGGACCATTGCAAAAGACAGCCCCAAGTTCAAGGAATTGTGCTCAACCTCTCGCTTAGTCTTTAGCCACTAACGAAGGAACTATGCACTTGGGTCCTCTGAGGATCTCCATAGCAAAAGTCTCTATTTAGGTGACAAAACCCCATCTTGTAAATAACACTGTTGCAACCCAACTGTCAGAGGCAGTCAGGAAGTGGGCAGTGGAGCATAACTCCCACCTGTGGTCCACAGTGGTTGCTCCAAGTTCCAATGCTACAACCCAGTTTCTGGGTACATGGGAATAAGAGAAACAGGAGGATAGCACTTGTCTTTTTTTCTCTAAGGTCATAATCCAGAAGCTGTACACATACTGTTGGTCAAGATTTTATCACATAGCCACAGAGGGGCTTTATTGGGGGCATCCATATATTTTACTAAAATTTAAGGTGCTTTTTAAATAGAGTAGCAGCTACAATAGAGTAGATGGATGGAGATTAAGACAGCTAGGGATTGTTGTCTCCATGGACACTATTTCTAATGAATGCTACACACTTGTGTTGGCAACCCAGCATGGCCCAGTTTCCCCAGCCAAGTAGGTATCTTGCTGCAGGACATAGCACTCACCAGGGCAGCCAGAAAAATAAAAGGTAAATAAGTCAGATGAATGACCTGGAGACCCAGACCAAATTCAATTGTGGGAATTTCAGAACTAGATATCAGAAAATGAGATTGAAAGCAGGAAGCAGCCTCCTAGGGAGGCTCCTCAAGAGATTTTATAGAAAAGAAGGTAGAAAACAAGAAGAAATAGCACATATCTAGTGTGCAGGGGCAGAGTAGGGTGTCCACTGGCCTACCTCCTAAGATCTGATGATATACAGAAACTACAAGGCAATCACATTTCTACAAGATTAGTTAGCTTTTGGAGTAACTATGTCCCAAAGTAATAACAGTATAACCACATAATCTGCTCTGTGAGTTAGGTTTGCATTTACTTTCTAAATCCTTTTCCCATTTACTAATCTTGACACCTCAGGGCATTTACATTGAACTGTCAACTGCTAAGCTGTCATCGAAGGAGAAAGGAGCAGGGGATGGTTTCTTGCTCCGGAGGAGCTAAGAGCAATGGACTCCAGACACTGCCCTCTACTGGTGATGAATAGGCAAGACATGATACAGTGCAAACCTGGATGGGTGAGAAGCTCTGCTGAGAAGCCAATCCATCAGGGTCCCCTCCAGTGAGACTCTGGGGAGATCTGTCACTCAACTTTGCCTGGGCAACCCGGGGCCTGACAGGCTGACTACCATTCCTTTTCCTTTAGGCTTTCCATGGCATCAATCCCATTTTTCCCAGAGTTTTCATTCTTCTCAGACTAGGCAAGACAGGAGTTCCAAGAGTAGAAGGGGTGGTTGGAAGAAGCGGGCCACCTCCATGCCCATCCCACGTGATTCCCATGGCCCAACATCAAGGAATGTGTAGAAGAACAAAACTCTATTTCATTTTAGCTTAACAACATTTGTCCTATGGAATATAAATGGACAACAGAACAAAGCCTTCCCTAACCACCCAAACTCTATTAATAGTAATCCCCAAAATGTACATAGCACCTTACAGCTTATAGAGCATTTCCATGCCATTTTTCCACTCAATCCTTGAGACAATCCAAAAGTAGGATTATCATTTTTATTGACAAGGAACCTGAGACCCGGACACAGACGTTGTTTGCCAGGTGTGCAGCTGATAGTGATCGAACTTAAAGACTGAAATCATGATCTTCAGAATCAACACCGAGATTTTTTTCTGTTATGTGACAGCACCCTCCATTCCTAGCAGACTCTGAATAGAGCACTAGTGCTGACCCATGTCCTGTTGTATGGAGTCCTGGATCTGTATTTAATTCCTCCAGCTCTGGTATAAGTTCAGTATGAACAGACATTGTTGGGTGTGTCTTTGGATCTTTCTAGCATAAAGCTCAACGTTGAACATGAAGGAGAGTCTCAAAAGTAAAAGGATTAGTTGTTGATGGGCCATAGAAATGCAAATGGTAAGAACATTCTGGAATGTTCTTGAAAGTCTCTGAAGGAGCCAGGTGAAGGAAGACTAGACAGTGCAGGTAGCTGGGCATGGAAGGCATGACTGACTCGGACAGCTCTCACTGATCCTGCTACTGTGAGAGCTCTGTTAAAAGGTAGCTGATGATCGAGATTTCTCAGTTAAGAAAAAGTAAACAATAAATAGGAGTCATAAATTGGCAGGCTCTCAGAATTTCAAGGTGGGAACCCACAGTTACTCCCAGACAGGAGGTAGGAAGAAAAGAGAGCCTTGGAGTTGCCAACATACTACAGGACACATCTTAAGTGGTATTTATGATCGAATAAACAGGGCACCAGAGCATAAGGTGACAGGGGCAGGGAAGACTGTGCCAAATAAAAACCAGTCATGTGAGAGACCTCACAGGTCTTTCTGTGAGGCTGGAGTTGGGCTGTGGATTCTAGGCCTAGTGCTTTGACTTGTTTAGCTGGCATCATTTTCTACTACTTTTCTGTCCTGGCCATTCTCTGAAAACATCTCACCCAACCTTATTCCAGATGTACTTTTCTACCTCAAAGAGAATCAAATCTATAATTCTCTCTGAGCAACTCTATTGATAACGTTAGTATTTTAGAAAATCATATTTCTTTACTGTCTGAATAGAATGATATATAAAATATTAGATATATTTATGCCCAATGCTTACCAGTCAGGTGTCTTTATGTCATAAAAGTATACCTTCTCTAACAGTATGCTTGAAGAGATAGCTAATGAGCTTTACCTTCTAGAAAATTCTCTTTAAAAGCAGGACATCCTTCTGGCCAGCACTACAATATTTGTTGTCTACTAGTGATTGCCAAAGATATTTTTTTATCACTAAGCCATACCAGTAAAAATTTTAGCATATTCCAAGAATATATACATTTCTATGTAAATATGTATATACAGGCGCTCCAGTTCTAATGTGTTATATGCGTTAAAAATCCTATCTGCAAATTAGACAATATAGAATTAAGGGATGCAGTACTTTCTCCCTGCACCCCAAATGATCAACTCACTTTGCACAAGTGTGTACCCAATGAGCCCAAAATAAATATAATCAAAGAAGCTTTTTAGATTGTTTCCTTGGTTCATTCCTGTTTTCAAGTCAGTGCTCAAATATCTAATTCTTTTTTTTATTGTAATGCACTTTATTTATTTATTTTTAGAGCATTTTTTATTAAAATATTTTAAAATTTACATATACTTGCCATTAATTGTAATCCCCATGTATTCCCCATCACCATCTCACCAGTGCACCATCACCTCAGTCCCTCGTGCTCAAATATCTAATTCTAAAGGGCCCCATTCTATTTTGTAAGGGTTAAAAAGATAACAACATGCCCCACTTCATATCAGCGCAAGCTGTTTCTGCCTCAGAAGCAGTTTTGAGGGAGAAATTGTCATCTAGCCCCACAGTTATGCAAATGTAATAGTTATTTTTGACACTGGTAAATAATAGTTCTGTAAGCACAGACACTGTTTTTTTACCTTATCTCAAGTCGTAATTTAGATGTTGGTAAGTGATTAGCATTTTGGGGCAATGGCAAGCAATTTGTGTAGTATTTCCCATCTATCTTCTTCTACCTTGAAAAGGTGATTAGCACTTTGGGGTGAGGGAGGGGATGTCTAGCAAATTGCTTCTCGGGTGCACGCTGATCAAGCTGTCTGGTGGGAGGACTGACTGACAGGTACACGGGAGCCAAAACCTAAGTTGTCCCGTGTTCACGTTAGAATTAAGGAAGGCTGCCTTTATCAGAAACTCATCTGACTTCTCTTCAAATGGTATGAAAATAACTACCCTTCCAAATAGTATTACTACAAATGATTTGATGCACAACAAAAATAGAATGAAAATATGCATGTGACACTGGTAATACAACAAGCATAGTACTGTTATAAAAATCCTCAAAAGACGTGCAAAACAGCATTTCTAGCCCACTCTAAAAATAGCAAACTAAGAAAGATGCCTTCATGCTAATACTGCTAATTGCCTGGGCAGCTTTTTAGAAAAGTCAGTAAGTTACTGGCTAGTACTTTAGAGTCTTAATAGCCAAAACCAGGAGCCAGGTTAAATCATGTCACAGTGGGAACCCTGGTGCCTTCCTGCATGCTCCTACTAGAAGCCTTGCTGGCTAATTAGTGAATCAGCCATTATGCAAATGAGCACCTCCTGATTGGCACCAACTAATATCTTTCCCCACCACTCATGCAAATGAAGCCTACTGAATGGTTGTTTGTAGTCCAGTGCAGCATGAGAGAATGACGACATTTTAGAGTCTGTCTTTTTTTTTTTTAAAGATTGATTTATTTATGCACACCAGAGCTGGGGTACAGGCCAGAGTCATGGGAGGTGAGAGGATTCACCAGAGACAGAGTGGGGAGCAGAACAGGCAGACTGACTGAAATACACTGCTGAGGGCAGCAGCAGGCAAGGCAGGAGAGGTCTGCTGCGCCATGTGGGTCCCCTCCCTGGCCAGGGATCGAACTCGTGCTGCTGTGTGCTATGGATGCTTCACAGTGTGGCGCTCAACCCGCTACGCCACCAGGAAGGCCCTAGAGTCTGTCTTCTTTAGAGGTCACACGGTTGAACCTCTCAAGGTTCAACTGTTTTCTGAGCCCAGGATCTTTGCTCAGTGTTTCTTAGCTAGCGGTAGACTGAGCTAAATTCTAGGTTTTAAAACTTCTAAGGCTTTTTAAAACTGTCTTTAATTTTGATTTGAGTCTATAAGCTTTGGAATTCTTCGCGGAAACTCATGGGACCCTATTCTAACAAACTGAAGTTGATATAATGAAGTATTACCAGATCAAAGATTAAAGAGACCTGTACTTTGGGGTGGGGGACCCTAAGACCACTAGACTCTTTGCCTCTCATAGAGGTTTTGAGTCATTTCCTATGGGGAAATCCCTGTGTCTTCTAACACCGTCAGGAAAGGACATGACTGCGACTTCTCTATACCTCGAAAAGCTGTCCCCACACTGTACAGGAAATACAGGAGTTTTTATTTCTTTTTTTTTCCCCAGAGGTCTGCACTAAGGCCAATGGCTTCAGTCATAGCAAATTTGTGTTATGGAACCTCTGCCCTTCTGAATTGTTGGGCTGGCTCTTTCCTTTCCTTCTTTCTTTTTTTTTTTTTTCCTTTTTCCAATTCCCTTTGTAATCATCTCAAAGCCAAGTGCTCATTTCCACCAGAACTTTAAACATTGTGCCTTTATGTAGCACAGCTTTTAATTTTCCTCCCTAACAGAAGTGATTGTTTATGTTGTAAATGCCACATTAGTCTCCATGAAATGGAGATGGAATTGATTTTCATTTCAGAGATTTCACAGCTTGCCCCAGAACTTTATGCTTGATTGCCAATGCTCAGAAATGCATGGGCTTCTGAGAGGTTCAGAAATGATGTGTGTAACATGGCATATAAAAATGTGAGAATTGGAGCCACGTTTGTTGGAAGACAGACCCCTATGTCAGTAGCTGTGTCTGGCCAGGCACCCAAAGAAGCCAATGTCTTGAGTACAACTTCAAGAAGCAGACTTTAGCCCCCACTCAGCTTTCTGCAGGCCCACCAACTTTTGCTGCCAGGAAGCTCTGCAAGTTTTTTCTTTGATCTCTTCTTTCAGCAAGCCTTTCCTGATCTTTACTCAGAACCGCTTAGGCATTATAGAGGCAAAAGGGAGGAAGAGCATGTACTTTGAATTGTTTATAATGTAATCAGGGAGACATAACACAGGAGGACACCAAGCAAATTTGGCAGAGACCTGGGGATGTGCTCCAAAGTGTATGCAGAGCATTCACTGCTCAAAGCCAAGGAAGGGGAAAGAGACCCCAGCACACTGGGAACAGAGGTGGCGTGGGGAGGTGGCGTGGAGAGTGGAAGTCACGTGGACCCGAAGGAAAGGTTTTACTCTTGGCTTGTCTTCCCTGCTGCCTACAGAAGGTAGCCCCCTCCTCCTTGGGGACCCTGTTGCCTTGAACTTCCAAAGCCAAGATGACAGATGGCTCCACTCTCTTCCAGGGACGTGAGATGGAGCCACTGGCTTTCCCTGGCCTTGGAGAGATACCACATCTGTCTTGGTCTTGGTTAGCTGGTGGCGTGAACATCCAGGGGCCAAGATTTCCAAGGGGAGTCTTTTTTGGAAGCCCCTTCCTCTTCAAGAAATCCTCCCAAACTGGAGTAAAGAAAAAACATTTGACGCTCAATACAATACAGTTAAGACATTCACTGCTACTATTCTACTGACCGTCTGCTACACTTGACAAATCCTTTAAAGAGTTTGTGTTTAAACATGGGGAGGGCAGAATGACAACTCTGCACAGTTTCTATGTAGCATTGGAGAGGGCGGGGTGGTCTGCTGGGGGACATCAGGGAAGTCTTATTTTTGAATGATCATTATCACCATTACTATGAACATTTCTACTTAATTATGTCTAGCTCTGTCGAGTTATAAATATGTATATATTAATGTTAACAATATGGCTTTGTTGGCCACAGATATCATCAGTGATTAAAACAGAAATCTCCCACTATGTCTAGAACTGCCACCCTAAATTAATGATAGAGTTTTAAAAAGCTACAGTTCTGTTGCTAGTCAATTAACAAAACTTATCCTTATATCAAGATAATAACTGGATGTGATTTAATATTCCTGAGTGAGGTTCCAAAAGCACTGGGTCATGAAGGCTGGTTCTCTCTCTCTCTCTCTCTCTCTCTTCCTCTCCTAAATGGCGTGTGGCAAGCACACACGTGGGTCTGGATGAGTGATGGAAAAAAGTGCAAATAAGTGTCATGGAGAAGAGTCACTTGAAGCTGTCAGGGAGACACGTTTTGACAAGGAGAGCTGGAATTAGCTGGCTGCCAAGGGGAAACTCTGGAGCAACAGAGATGGAGTGGGGACCTTGGCGCTCAGGGAAGGCTGCTAGTGTGCAACTCTTTTCCTTTTGCAGGCCTCGTACTTCACTTTGGGTTTTTAACTTTCTGATATGTCTCTCTTTTAAAGAGAGCAGAGTGAGGAGGTGCCATACCAAGTCCAGTTCTCATTTTGCATCAAGAGTAGTATTGATTTTCCACCCATGACTGCTGAAAATTAGAATTTCTTCATGAAGCAGGGTTCTTTTCTTGTCGTGTTCCTTATCTTTTTAAATATGATTACCTGCACTTCAGGGCTTCATGGCTAAAATCATAATGAACTTCCCACCCACCACAGCGCACAGGAGCAAGAGGGAACTGCCTGAGGGCAGTGGTTGTGGCTAAGGGAGGGCAGGTAGGTGGGAGGGTGTGGGGGGCCATGGGCTGCAGCAAATCCACCCCTCTCCCCCCAGTTGCGTAATGCCCTATCTTTGGGCCACAGGCTTATTGACTTACTACTAATTTTCTTGTCAGGATAATTCTTCCAGTCGAGATTTAAAACAAACTAGGAGGTCACTGGAGATTAAAACCTAATGCCTTTTTTTATTTGATTACGATCCTCTTATCTGGGTTCTTTGGTCCCAATTTAAGCTCGGCACCAACCTTCCTTAAAGGGCCAGACTTGTTTGTTTCGAGCAAACATTTCCCTTCACATCTGCCTCCCCTGCTGTGTATTTGCTCACTAGGAAGAAGAAATAGATTATTCCCACTGCATCAACTTTCAGGCAGCTGTTCAGTGCAATTTCCTTCAATGTCTTGCTATGGAAAAAGAGACCAGTCATTTCCTAAGTGGTGATTTGGGGTGACCTATATTTTAGGAAACTCTTGGATCCACCATCAGCTCTTCTCTTTCCAACCTGTAGACCCAAAACCTTAATAGAGAGCTGCACTTAGAAGCTTCTCAAGAAAAAGGGAATAATTCAGGAGAAACAGCAGTCACCTGACACCACTGACTTGAAGATGGTCTTTTGAACCTTGTTCTTCTCCCCGCCCAGCCCAGTCGTAGCTTCTCACATGATGCTGACTCTCCTTATCAGTGCCTGATAAGCACATTTTCCAGTTTCTAGCTCTTAGCCCAAGTAGACTTTGCCCATCCCCTTCTGGTATTTTCTGTACATTTTCATGTTCCTTAGCTCTGTCCAAAACAACCACCACCACTTCTCCAACTAAAACTCCAGTCCAGCTACACAATCTGAGTTGAAGATCAGAGATAGACATTACAGAAAGCATCAAGTTAGACAAGCAGGTGCTGGGGATGCTGTTTTCAGCACCAAATATCTTTATTTTTCCATCAAGTTTTCTTTTAATCTTGCTTTCTATTAAAAGTCTTCTCAAAGCTAATGCAATAAATTTAGATCTGGAGCCAGATGCAATGCAAAACTTTTGGCAGGGAATACTCTATCAAAAGACATTGCAAATGAAATATGCTCTCCCTTGGGGATTATTCTACAGTTTAATTTAATTTGATATTTCAAATTAAATTAATTCAAATGGTTATGCAGTTTCCAGGGAAAACAGACTTCATTTATGATGTTCTGCCACCAAATTGTTTAGCAGCTATCATATATCTTACATTGTTAACGAAGAAAGATAAATAGTGACAAGGTAGGCTCTTCCCCTCATTTCCCAGGCCTAGTCTCAAATAGAACATGAGCAAATCCTTCCAATATCATACACTTCCTTATTGAGCAACATAAATATTTATTAAGACCATTATAGTTTAGACTAATACTATCCATGGACCCTGCTATCTAATCTTTCCAAGCATATAATGAAGATGCATGGAGCCTCATGAGAGGAACAGATGTGATGATTCCCATTTTATAGATCAGGAGACAGGTGGTGATAGGATTTACCCAGGCTCATGTAGAGAACGGGGATGAGAGGCGGGTGCTCCAATTCAGCACCCAGGTTCTCAACCTTCTGCTTTATCAGGTTATGCTCTCAGTCTTTAATTGCTCACTGGGTCTTAATATAAGCTGAGCTAGTTCTGCACTGTCCAAGAAATGGGAAAATTGAGTCATTATTGTGTAAATGAATCAATATAGATATTCCATCTGGAGACTGGGAAAAAGACTCATGTCTCATAGTTATGTTATTTTAAAATTACCTTATAGTAATTTTATTTACTTATTTATTTTGGTCATTGATTTTCCTAAATAATCTTGGCCACGAACTTTCCTTTGCAAGTGTAGGCAGGCAGGAAGGAGGTTGTGGCTCCTCAGATAACTAAAGACCCCCGTCTGGCCCTAGAAAGCTCCTCGGCAGCAGCCAGGGTGGCTGTGGTGACCTGACACAGGTCACTGGCATTTGAGCAGGCTCCCCCGGTGTGGAGAGCGGGCAAGCAAACATTGACCAACATGTTATGTCCTGGGACCTTTCTTTTGCCTTTTTTCTTTCTTCTCTCTTCTACAGAGTAAGTTTATGAACACATGTTGCTCCTTGAGGCCACTGACCTCACATCCTTAAATGTTTACAGGGGACGCAGAGCCGTTTGTGGTGGGTTCACATCTCTACTACCTCCTTCCATTCAGTAGCTTCTCAATTAAGACCACATTTAATTTTTTAAAACATTTTATTATTTGTTTTTGCATAGAAGAACTGGGGTGAAGGCCAGAGGTACAGTGGGTCGGGGTGAGAGCATTCACCAGAGGCAGAGTGGGGAGCAGAACAGGCAGATCCACTGGAATACACTGCTGAGGGGAGCAGGGGGCGAGACAGGAAGGGTCTGCTGTGTCATGTGCGTCCCCTCCCTGGCCAGGGATCGAACTCAGGCTTTTTAGTTCTGATTAGCACTGAGCCTTAACCTCTAGACCACCAGGGAGACCTAAGACCAAATTTTATATTTATCACAAGAGACTGGGAAAACACAGAAAGCTAGATTTACTGAACTTCATCGCTATAACGTCAACATAGGGCACGTGTCTTAGAGAAAGAAGAGGGATTGTCTACCCATCTCTTCATCACCTCCAACTCCACCCACCCCAGCTATTTCCTCCTAAAATTCACAAGGACACAGGCAAAACCAATTCTTTATCATAGTCTCTATTTTGGGAGAATTCTCCTTGGGGTACGCCTCTAGGAAAATCCATAGATTTACACTCTTTGTTCCGAGAAATGAAACTTGCCTTCCTTTGATAAGTGGACTTTTGCTCAGAGAAGGGGTACTAGTCATTAGAACAATGATCCTTTATACAATAAATGCTGTAAATTGTGCCCACACTTGAAAGGGTTCAGTGTTCTGTAGTTCTGGGTTCTGTTTTCAGGTACAAGAGGGCTTAGTCTGCTGTAAGGTTAATGCTATTATACAATCATTACTATTAACACAGTAATGAAAATGTTAATTCTGCAGCTACATAATTAACTCCCCAGCCAGCTAGCACCTACAATCCCTTGAACTCATAAATGCCAAACTAATTCTGACATTTTTAAAACATTTTTTTATAGTAGGAAAAGAATCTACAAAATCCAAAAGCATAAAGGCTCCTCACAATAGCTTCAAAAGCCAAGACCCACAGCCAGCTACTCAGTGTAGAAGAATAATTAAAAGCTACAATGTTTTGAGTGCCTACCACGTGCCTGGGAAATGTTTAAATACAGTTTCTTATTCTAACTTCACAGATTGCTGATAGATGTCAGTCACGCTTCCTATTTTTCAAAAGAAAAACTAAGCCACCAGGAGACAAACTTGATGAAGGTGACACTCCTAGACAGGTTTGGGATTTGAAAGCAGCTTTTTGCTTGCTCTTAAGCCCACATTCTTACTCCTGTCCCACTCTGTCTAGCCTGGTTCACCCATAAATACAAACTGAGGGTCCTGGGCTCTTATCAAGACTCTCTTTCTCTAGTCATCTTATTTTCCCCTTACCCTTTCCATTTTCTTCCTCTCTGGCTTTCTTTTTATTACACTATTCTGAAAGACCCTGGAATTTGATGCTAGTTCACACTCTTTCCTCAACAAAAATTTTGCAAGGTATTGTAACAATTACTTTCCCCTGCTTTTTAGCCAATGGTTACTCTTGCTCCCTAAGAGCTCACATTCCAAAATTATTGTAACTCCCTTATAAAAGGGCTAAATGTATAGAAAATGATCTCTCTGTGTGACAAACACTACCTGGATCAAGTTTATTTAGCCAACGGAAGAAAAACTCGAACAGTGTTTTTAAAACAGCTTTCAAGTTCATAACAGAGATATTGAAACCTCCCCAGCTGTTCTTCATTGCTGGCAAGAATGGAACAGAAGGAAAAGTGATTCGCTCAAAGCAATAGACATTCTGATTATGTATAAGAACTTTCTGACTGTGAAGAATTGTTAGACAAGGAGATGGTTTACCGAGGCTACTTCAAGTTTGTCCTTGAAGACCTTTCTGAATAAGGCGATTTGCTTCCTGGGGCATTTTAGACTTGAGGGAGTAGACTGAAGGAACTGAGTAGAAGGGTCAGCTGGTCTGGGTCCTATGGTTCTACAGAATACATTCACACAGCCTGTGTTGTCATGTAGGTGGATGTTCTACTAATTTTCTGATAAATTCTATGACACAGACCTAAGATAAAATACATTTGGTCTTAAATGATCCAAATTGATTTCCCTGTCCAAATCACATGTGTACACATCCTTAGGAGAAACTACACAAGATCATATTTATATAACAGACTTAATTGGATTTATAAAAATCTATAAATGTTTGTGGCTCCTTAGAGATGGGTGTCATGTAAATGAAAGCCATTTCTAGAGCGACAGTCGTTATGTATTTGATTAGCACTCTCGTGAAAATAAAAGCATATAGTCATCACTCAGTAAATATCTGGGTTCAGGTCCTAACACTGCCGTATTATCGTATGCCATATGAGCACTGCCATATTATTGTAGCTCATACAATTCATTTGATCTATCTGAGCCTCAGCTTCCTTATTTATAAAATGAAAAACATCACTCCTACTTCTGGCTATGGGGAGAGGGAGATTCACTTAGACAGCATTTATAAAGCACCACACAGAGTGTCTGGCAATCACACTGATTCTTTCCCAGTAGAATGTTCCATGGAATGTTTTCCATTCCAGCTTGGGCAGGTGACCCAGGCCCAGCCCAGTAACCATCTGAAAGGTCTAGCTGCTATATTCACTGGCAAGTTCCTAACACATTCCCAAGCCTCTCTCCACTAAACCCCTCCAGTCAGGGCCCTCGTTTCCAAGAAGGGCTTGACAGGATAACTCCTCTGGGTGAACCTCACCTGAAGCTTCACTGTGGGCTTTGAGCCACTACATGTTTGAGCATCAGCAGTGTTCCAGTCAGCGTGTCCCAACTAAAAACATTCATGGCTCCTTCAAGGAATAGGAGTGTGTTCACTGGAGTCAGTGTTGAGGAGGCAGCACCACAGTCTTAGAAGCGCTGAACTGGGAAACCAAGGACCAAATCCCTGGCTCCGGGGTTGCCTGGGCACTGGGCAGTTTGCATCCCTGCTCTGTGGCTCAGTAGCGGTTGTCACTTTTGCTGTGCCAGCTGAGTGCCACAGACACTTTATGACATTCATTATTTTCAAGATCTTCATTTTACTGATGAGGAAAGAGAGGTCCAGAGGTTCTAATGAAGGACCCCTGGTAGCTAGTAAGCAAACGAACAGACTTGAGAATCCAAGCTGCATGACATCAAAACCTGCACTTGTTCCACTACACAGCCTGACTCAGTTTCTTCATGTAGAAAATGAGATTACACTAAGATCTCTAGGGTCTTGGATGGCCCAGATCGTTGACTATCATTCTGGATTCCTTCCCAGCCTCAACAGCCGCATGAGCACATTAAGGATGGAGCTACGGAAATGATCACAACAGTCAATTTCCATCTCTCTGCCTCCCTCCCTTCTGTGTGTCTGCAAAGACGATTTGGGAGGACTTTTTTTATTTCCATCTTGGAAAAATAATTGTTGTCTTTTTTTTTTTTTTTATGGTGATGGGGAGAGGCTGAAACTACTTTGGTAAAGAAGTCACTTGAAAAATGATCCCATTTCCTTTGGAGATGCTCTCGTAATATAATTATGGGCCATCTGTTAACCTCCTCTCCCCTTACATGATCTTTCTGGGTTTGCACCACCAATGTCCCCAAGAGAAAAGCAACAAGAACGTGGCATCGGATGAGCCTTTCTCCCCCAGCATCAAGGAAGGGGCCACTGTGAGCGGTGCCACTCGGTGCAGTTCAGCAAAGGTGTAGAAAACCCAAGCCAAACATAAATACCAGCGAATGTTCTAGGGATTAATAGATAAGTCGTATCAGGAGAAAACGAGAGAGCCAAATATATAGTTGAGAAAGGACCCGGCACGGAGGGAACACAATCAAGGTCTATAAATACCTCTGCAAAAACAGTATAAATGAAGTAATCAGCAGCTCCAAAGCTGGAGGACCAAGTGCAGTAGCCCTCAGCTCGGGGAGGGAGAAGGAACACGCAGCCATGTCCAGTTCAGAGCTGGGAGAAGCGATGGGGAAGGGGCTGCTCTCCCGTGAAGTGGCTCTACTCCCCCCTCGGGACACCCCAAGGCAGAGGTTTAATGCATTGGAGCAGGAGGCTGAGGAAGCACATGGAGGCCAGATGGGGTCAAATAAGACAACCTAAGTGGTTCTTCCACCTGTGATTCAGTGACCTGAGGAGTAATTACTTCCTCTCGCAAATTGCTTGGTAAATACGCTGAGTAAATCAAAGAAAACCTTAGTGAGGGGCTGAAGGCTGCTGACTCCAAAGAGATCCCATGCAGAGCTGGGCTTTGCTGTGAGACTTTTTATCTCAACTGGATGGCACACGCACCCCAGTTTTATCCAGATTTATTAATGTAAGAAGCATCTTGCCTTGTCAGTTGGCGGGCACCCCACCCAGGACCCAGTGCACCTGGGCCTCCCTGTCCCTGCCCTGGCCTCTTGGATGGAATCCCAGTCTTCCCAAGAAAGCACATTTCCTGGCCTTCCTGTCCCGCCCTGCCCTGCCCTTCCACCATAGTAACAGCTCCTGCCTAAGTGTTTGAGCAGAGCCAGGCCTCTGCTCCATAGAGCCTGTTTAAAGATGGCCTGAAATGCCTGCTGGGAATAATTCTAGCCGTAGGCAAACTCAAGAATTATTGATGAAATAACCTTTTGGGGCCTGAGTCTGGGGTTTTGCAGATGCAATGGCAAGATTACTGTTTAAGTGGGGACTTGATCAGGCGGTGACCTAGAAAACATTTAGTTCTTTTATTGCTTTCACAGCTTCCTGGGGCTAACACTGTCTTCTGCCACAGAAACCCAGGCAGCCTATTGGGGAAGAGAGTGAGAGGGAGTGGACAGTGGGACGGGGAGGCTGTCTGCAGGCCCAGAGGGCCAAAAAATACCGAGGCAGCATCTCACCCTGACAAGGGGGCCGTGGGCCTCGCGTGTGTCACCAGAACAGAAGGGCCTGAAACAGTTCAGCTTTGCAGTGAATCATTGGTTTTGCCTTAAAAGTTCAGCATCACCAGATTCAAGGAGCAGATAAATCAGTCACAAAAGAGGTGATTATTAATGGAGCCACCCTTCCCAGAGGCCCCAGTGCTAGGCCTGGTTCAGATGGAGATTGAAAAATCTTGGAGCAGAAAATCCATTAAGAAGACCATGGCCGGGCCTCCCTGGTGGCGCAGCGGGTTGAGCGCCGCACTGTGAATCTTCTGGGGCACAGCAGCAGCGAGTTCTATCCCCAGCCAGGGAGGGGACCCACATGGTGCAGCAGACCTCTCCTGCCTCACCCGCTGCTCCCCTCAGCAGTGTGTTTCTGTCTATCTGCCTGTTCTGCTCCCCACTCTGTCTCTGGTGAATCCTCTCACCCCCCATATCTCTGGCCTGTACCCCAGTGCTTGTATGCATAAATAAATAAATCTTAAAAAAAAAAGAAGAAGAAGAAGAAGACCACAGCCAGGGCCTGAGGGCTGGAAAAGGGTGCAACCTCCCTACGTAGTAAAGACTTTAAGCTGACCAGCATCTGTAAGGGCAAGGGACACTGAGAATACCATCTGTAACACATAGAAAGGGGCACCCAGTGCTCTATCTTGTGGCTCCCTCCCTCGTGGCTGAGACTGCATCTCCCTCAAGTTCACTGCTATTTATTTGGGAATATCCATACATAGCCAAGTGTCTGGCACTCGAACTTGAGGGAGATGCACTCCCAGCCATACACATCCACACATATCCCACAAGGGAGGGAGAGACACAGCCTTCTCAGTGAACACCGTGGCAACTGCTGGGAGCACTGTTTTGTAGAGTAGTAGCATGTGAACAGGGCTTTGAAGGATGAGTAGGAGTTTTCCAGTTTGAGAACAACAATCCAAATAATGGCAATGAAGTTGCGTGATTTACTCAATGAAGAATAAGTGGCCCAGCGTCATGGCAGTGCAGTGATCCTAAAGGAAAAGGGTATGAGATAATAATGTGTGGAGGGCTTACTCCATGCTGGATGCCAGACAAAGAGCGTTGCATCCATCATTTTTTCAGTCCTTACAACCCTCTGAGACTTGGAATGAACATGTAACTTGCTGAGGGTTACGGTCTATCTGGGCAGCAGGGATGTGAGGTGTGCTTGTCTGGGTTAAAGCCACACTCCCAGACATCTGCTATAAGTCAAGCTTACAGAAGGAAGAGGCAGAGATTTGAAATTATAGAGTCCAGTGCACTGAAACTATAAAGTACCCTAGGAGCCTTTGAGACCAACCTGCTCATTTGATCTAGAGGGAAAACGAGTTAGCTGCACAACTAAAACGATTCCAACCATTTTATGAAAAACCTTCAATGCCACATGAAGAAAATTAGAACCACTGGTGGGTTTTATTTATTTTTATTGCAGTAATGTTGGCTTACAACACTGTATATGTTTAGGACTACAGGTTCACACCTCTTCAGATGTGTGTTACCACACCATGCCCACCCACCAAATCCATTGAGTCCCCTCCACTCATTGCTCCCCATCCGCCACCTTCCCCTTCGGGTGACCTCAGTTCTGCAGTCAGAATGCGGGGGCTTGTTTTGGTTTGGTTTTGCATGTTCCTTTGCTCTGTTATTATTACATGTACGTGAAACTGTCTGATATTTGTCATTCTCCTGATATTTGTCATCAGCATAATCCCCTCTAGCTCCGATTGTTACAAATGGCAAGATTTCATTTTCTTTTTTATAACTGAGTAATACTTCATTGTGTCTATCTACCACATCCTCTTTACCTAATCATCTGTTGGACACTTAGGTAGTTTCCATATCTTGGCTCTTGTAAATAGTGTTGCAATAAACATAGAACCACATATATCTTTTTAAATGAGTGTTTTTCTATTCTTCAGCTGGACAGCTAGGAGTGGAATTGCTAGCTTGTAAGGAAGATCTATTTTTAATGTTTTTAGAAACACTGGAGACTTTTAAACCGAGGCAGGCTATGTGCATGTCTGAATTTTAGGATATACTCTGGAGACAGTGAGGGGGGTGGGGATAGAAACACCATCGCTACTCTGTGTGGCCCGCAAGCTACTCTCCTTGGAGCTGTGCAGCCCTGCCCCCAGGCCTGCCATGCAAGACATGTGTGCAAGCGTCTGTAAAAGGCTTGCTCAGAGTCAGCTCCCCAGGTGGCTCACAAGCACATCGGGGTTGAGTAGGAAGTGACTGCCGGACCTGCAGGTGTCCAGGCTAGAGAGCGCAAGGGCCTGAGTGGCAGCCGTGATGGCGGTAACTTGGGAGGCAGGTCAGAACTTCTGCAGGGATACTGTCATCTGGGTGCCATTGGGGGAGGGAGGACAGCGGTCCAAGGTAACACTGAGGTTTCCAGCTTGCAAGTCGGGGAAGCTGGTGATGGCCATGCAGGAGGTTGGAGTTTGTTTTGAAAATCTCGACTTTGGTGTTTCTATAGGAGATGTCGAGCAAGCCATTTGAAACTCAAGTGTAGAGTTCAGAAGACAAGAGGCCCCTCAACAGGAATCTGAGTCTTGACGTAGTGCCACCCCCTGCATGGAGTGGGTCCTGAAACACAGACAGAGTGAGGCCTTTCTCAGCACTGCCCGACCCCTGGGTGACGCCAGCCACCCTGTGCTGTCTGCTTATTTTACACGCTTGTTCCTCTACGAAACCACAGGCTACCGAAGGCCGATGACCCTGGTTCATGTTCCTGTCCTCACGTGCCCTCAGTGTCCGGCATGTAGGAGGCCCTTTAAATAGGCAATGGAGAGAAAATTGTGGAGAGTTCTGGGGACCTGATCTTGGGACCATCAACACTGAAAGGGTGGGTAGAAGAAGACCTCACAAAGAGAAGTTAGAGAGGTAAAAGAAGAGCACAAGGAGATAATGACAGGGTGGAGAGAGCAGGGAAAACTCCCAACAGTGGCAGTGTAGTTGGCAGCGTCAGCTGTCATGCAGAGGACACGCAGAGCGGGTCACCTGACATGAGTCACCCTGGTTTCAGTAAGGCTAGGGTACGTGCGAGATGAGTACCCCAAATAAGTCCTGGCCTTGGAATTCTCATTAAGATGCATTGAGGGGGTGAGCTGTGCAGCTGTGAAAACCCAGATTGTGCCCAGCAAATAAGTGGCCGGAAGAATCCAGAGCCAGCGCGGCTGAACTCTCACTTTAGGTTCCCAGAGGAGCGAAGTGCAAGGGTTAGGCTCCCAGGCGCTACCTGGAGACTTTTTTCTTACCTCCCCAGTCACTGGTTTGGGCCTTGTAAACTTGTTCTCATGCAGGTGTGGGGACTTGGGTGTGAAAAACCGAGATTCACTAGAAAAGTCTTTACTAAGTAAACAGAACTTAGCATGGCAAAACCAGTTCGTTATCTGGCTTCTTTCTTTGGATTTTGTTTGTTTCGTTTCTCTTTCTTTCCTCCTTCTCGTCACCTTTTATTCCTTCCTTCCTTCTTTCCTTCTTTCCTTCTTCCTTCCCTCCCTCCCTCCCACATCTCCCTCCTTCTCAACCCTCCCAACCCTCCCAGCCCTCCTCTCTCCCTCCCTTCCTTCCTGTCTTAATCTTACTTCAGAATGGTTTCAGTTCATGTCACCACACTGTAGATTTGCATCTTGTCTTTTTTTCAGATGCTGAAATGTGAACTAAATGCTGTTTTTAATGAGCTAGGAAATTGTTCAAGCTTCGCTTTTCTTTTTTTCTCTCTCTCTTTTGAATTGCGACAAGGTATACCTCAAAGCTTTCTTTGGAAGCCTGCAGTTCCAGAGTCATTTTCTTTAGGCAAAAGAGTCTATCCTTTATCATAGAGATATTGCCACAACTCAAATTCAAGGAGGAACTGGCAGAGAAACCAGTTTAGGGGGCTTGGAGAGTGGGGGCAGGGTTCAGGGTTCCCAGGAGAGCCTCTCAAGGGGGTGTCAAGAGTCAGGGAGAGTGCCGGGGATGGCAGGGCATGACCACTGGTGACCAGGGGCCCCCTCTAAACTAGACCTCTAGCCCGGAATATTCAGTTACCCAATGGACATTATTGCCAGGGTGAAGTCTGTCACCTCAAGCCTAATATGTCTTGAATAGGATTTTTGGTTTCTTCAGTAATCAGGTTGTCAACGACCTTTTCAACCATGTTTAGTGCCTTTGTGGCATAATTCTAGGTGCTGGGGTGAACCAGCACAGAGATAGTACCTCTGCGTGAAGCCTATATTCCAGCAGGAAAACCAGCATGGTGACACTGTCCTGATGTCATAAATAACCGTAATGTCCATCTGGGCCTTACTGTATGAGGACTACGGAGACTGACATCTCTGCCTCTTCTTGCCACAGCATCCCGTCTCACAAGCCACAGAGGCTTGACATGGCTTCCACCACCTGCCCCTCCTCCTGCTCCTCCTGGCCCCTCTCTAGTCCTGTCACCAATACCTGGAATATTACAAGTCTTGGCCTCCCTGACTCCATCTTTCTGGTCTTCACATCTTGAAATGAATTTTCCAGAAAGGCTGCTTTCTACTCAAAGTCACTCATTCTACAAATATTTATCAAAGGCTTGTCTCACCCCAAAAGTTAGGGTGTATGTTTCAGAGAAACCAATTGTGTCTCTTGACTATAAAAAAAAAAATCCAGCCTCCTTAGCTGACTCTTAAGGCCTTCCTGCCACAGACCACTTTCCAGGTTCATCTCCACAAATGGTCTAGTCACCATCTGCCCAGGCACAGCTTCTGCCTTTCTGTCCTCTCCATTTCTACTTAGGAAAACCGCACCTATCATTAAGGCCCATGTCAAATGTCACCGCTCCCAGGAGGCCTTCCCAGATGAAGCCAAGCAGTTCTGTGCCATCATGCAATTGCAGCAATACCTGCACATACATGCACGCTTGAGTCTCACACATTTATCCCCAGGAGCCCATGGGTGCACCTGCCAAGGGCAAGCCTTCATTCCGCTCCAGGAACTGTGCTCAGTACTCAGCCAGACTCTCTCTTGTAATCATCACAACCCTCTGACTCAGGAGGCACCATAATTATACCCCCATTTGCAGAGGAGGTCAAAGAGGTTAGGGAATTGCATAAATAAGATCATATAGCTAGTGAGTGGGAAAGAAAGATTCAAACCTAATTTTAACCACCTCCCAGGTATGTCCGACTACGCGGCCATCCATGGAGTGAGAATTGTTTTTTGAAAACTCTGTACCCCTTTGCCTTGCCTATTGCTTTGCACTCACATTCACATTCTGCTCCCAGGACCTAACAGAGTCCAGAATGTCTTCCACTCACAGTGAACACCTGTGAGTGAGTGACTGCATGGGTTTCTTGCTAGGCTGCCCAGAATGGCTGCAATTGGTGCCCAAGACTGTAACCAGCACCTGACCACAGAGTGATAGTATGAGAGTAGACCACCCCACTTTATGAAAATGGCAACTGAGGCCCATAGTATCTAAGTGCCTTGCCCAAGGCAGCCTGCCTCTACAGCCCCCTCCCGCCCCAGCCATGCCTCTGACTGGGGTTTTTTATAGCCAACTCCTCACAGTGTCAGCCTAGTTGTAAGATAAGATACTAACACAAGGCAGAAAACAAGGCCATATCTCCATCTGTCATGTCTAAGGGAATCTTAAATAGGTTTTCCCAACTCTTCCCTCTGAGGAGGTCCTTATAAGGGCCTCATCGAGATAAGTCATGCTGGGGCCAGCCTCTGAGCAGCTGACCTAGAAATTCCAAACCACAGCAAACCAAGTCTTTGACCTGAAAGTGCTTGTTATTGAGTTTTGCTTAATGCAGATCCATCATCTTTGGAATCTCCTTCTTGCCTCTTCAGATAGGAGTCCCGTTGCCCAACAACCAGTGTGTCAGTGACGTGACAAAGCTGTTGATCAATAAAGTTCCAACTAACCTCTCCCGAAGCTACATTTGACCTATCTGGTTTTAAAAGTCACTGCCTGCTTATTTTGTAGCAGCTAGATAACGCATCTGGAAGAAAGATTTGGAGTTAGACAGATCAGCCTTGATTCCCAATTCAACCACACAAAGGCTGTGTGATATTAGTAGGTCACTTGCCCTCTCTGAACCTCAGTTTCCTCTTCCTATAGTGAAAGGGGTTTACTAGAAAATCCCTGGCTCCTTTTGGTTCTGGCATCTATGGTCCGTGTTCCATGACCTGGTGTAGGGAAGATGGAGTAACTCAGGCTCTTCTTCTCGTCCCACTGCTAGCTTCTACAGCCACCACCAGCAGCTTTGTTTTCCTCCTAGGTTTCATTATCTGCCTTTGATAATGTGTTATTACAAAAAGTGCTTGGGAGCATGAGCATGGGGCATGCTCACCTAGAAATATGGACACCTGTGTGGAGGTCGTGGGAGATGGCAGAGACCGCGAGGTCAGAGAGTCTCCGTTGCTGCCTGCCTGCCGGTCTGCTTGTGTAGCTGGTCCCCAGCTTAAGCATTCAAGGCAAGTCAAATACACCAAGGGCCCCAAGATTCCTTTTCCGTTTGTCTGAATTCACTATGAACCTGCCCACCCTGAGATGGTTGCCCTGACACCTGCTATGAGCTGCTCCTAGGAGCCAAGGTCAGCAGATGAAGAGATTCAGTTCTCTTTGGTGTTGGCCTTTCTTTCTCATTGGTGCAGCCCACTAAGAATGAAGATAAACTAGAACCGCTGTAGGTTAGGATACTTTACCATCCATGAATACCTACCCCACCCCCCCAGTTTTGCCTTGATAATAAAACTTCCTCGCACACAGACAGCAAGACTCTCTGCAGTCCTCAAGAAATGTTGTCCATATGTTTTTGAGTCATTTACACTGAACCCATCATAATATTGTTCTTTGAAGATCCATTTACATTTGTTCTAAAGGCTTATTTTAAAGCTTATGCAAATGAACTAGATTAAGGTTGCATTCTGGAAGCTGAAGCTGGAAATTGGGAAGTTCATTTTAAAGCTTGGTGTAAATAGTTTCACATGTGTTCTAAATAGTTCTCCCTTCTTAGCCCAAGTGTCCTCCATTCAACCCCTGGCTATCCTCAGACCCACAGAGTTTCTCTGTAGTGAAATGCTAATTGATGGCAGTTAGGGTAATGGAAAGAGCAAAGAAATGGTAGTCTAATTCCCTGCCTCTTAGCTAGCCTTATGGTATCAGATGAGTCACTGATTTTTCCTAGGTTTCAGTTTCTTCATTTAGGACCTACATGACACCTCCATGGCCCTCTGATGTCAGCTGTTTTAGAATTGACTGAGACTATGATTCCAGACTTCCAGCTCTGCTCTTCTGAATTACAATAGCTAAGCGCACTATCCCAGATTCTGAATTTTTTCACACACTCCCCAAGTAATTCTACTCTGTGCCCAGGTATGAGAACCACTAGACTGGGTCATCTGTAAGGATCTCTCCTTTCTGTCTCCAAGACTGCAATCTGTTGCAGAGAGTGTCCTTTGCAACTCCTATTTCCCCACTTGCCTCCTAAACTCTTGTTTAGACGTCCCCATCCATCATATGGTTCCTCTTGTGTACTCTTGGGTGTACTCCTTGAAGGATCTTCACTTGTTGCACTCTGGTTGGATGGGAGGAACCACCCTTGTTGCCCTCAACACACTCCAGTGAGTGAAGTGTAGAGCTTCATCTTCAGCTGCCTGTCAAGTACAGAACCCTGGAAGAGGCTTTGTGCTTGCCCCACCGAAGCTACCAGACTAGCTGGTGAACACACAACTGCATCCACAACATCACAGGTATATTAACATAAAAATGCATATGTAGATTTGGGTGAATAGGAATTGGGCTTAGAGCTTGGGCCTGTGCTCTAAAGGGCTGGTCAAAGTGGAGAGGGGGAGAATGCAATGCATGGCTCGCTCGGAGGAGAGGTGTGTGCCTAAGAAAGGACAGCTGGTCTTTGACCTGCGTGGAGTCTTGCTACTTGAGAAGAGAGAGTTGGCCATGTTGCTTATTGTTTGTGGATGGTTTCCTTTCAATGCCTGCACAAATGAGCTCCTTGTGGGAGATCTTCTCCCTGGTCTGTCACTTTCCCTTTTCTCACACAGCCCTAAATTCTGTGCTCTCTGGTGGTGTTTCCAAGAGCCTTGTCACTTGTTAGACAATGGGGGACTCTCCTGGAACAATGTACATCTTGTGCTCATTGACTGTGGCTTCTTCCAAGTAGCATGACCTTATTTTAATGTGACTCTAGCAAGGTTACCATCTCTGCTCCCTCAAGAAAAAGCTGTGCCTGAGCCTAGAAAGACAGAATTGACAGTTTGCCTAAATCTGTCTTTCAGTCTATTTTGAACCCCATGCCTATATTCCCTTCCTGGTCTCTCAGCTCCGGGGAGGCACCAAGTGCCCCCACTACTAATCCCTAGAACTTGGAACCTCAGTTGAGCTACAAGATTATTATCTCACTAGTCTTCTCTCCTAAGGCAAAAGAGGATGCTGGGAGAGAGCGATGGTTTACTGGAATAAATCACAAATATAAGCGACATGCTTTGCAGGTAGGTGAGAGACCTTCAACAAGGTGGGGGGATGCATGTCACCCCCAAGTCAGAACATCATGCCCTCTGAAGGTCGCTCTGGGATATCCAGATGAACTTCTCTCAGACAACTTCCAGACAACCACAGCACCAAAAGTAGAAGGAATGCCGTCTCCACTGAATTTAGCAATAGAGCACTTTCATTTCTTTCCATCCTATTTATAAAACCATATTTTACACCACTGCTTCAATTCAGCCCCATCTGCATTTTTTTCCATTAATCACAGTAGAACTCCCCACTGTAGCTTTCATTACCTGCTCAGAATGAATGTGGAGAGAAAACATAATTAGATGCCACTTTTAAAAATAATATCTTGAAAATAGAGCAATGACTTAAATAAAAAAGGAGGGAGGGGAGAAAAACACAATTGGAACTAATGGGCCAAATTGCCTCAGGTTAAACTGGATTTTAAATCAGCTTTCTTCCCCCTTCCTTTCTTTCTTTTCCTTTCTCTGCCCCCACCTCTCCAGTGAATCATGACAAATCTGGAGTTCAGCTGGATGGATGATTAGATTTTCTTGTCTCTGCTGAAACAATGAAATATTTCTATAATATTAAACCCGTCAAACTGATCAAAATGCAGTGTCAAAGTTCTAAGTGCTCCTCCTTGCCCGGTGCCCTCAGCTCCTGCAAAGTGGAGCACATTTGATTTGCTGGCCTTAAACTCCCTGAGGTTTTTAAAATCAGACACACACAGCCTGATTTGCAGCGTGCGCGACTGCAGGTGTATTTGCAGGACCTGAAACTATGCAGGAGTTTCTTCGATGGGCTGCCTCGCTGGCATCAGCCCGCACACCTTTGATGGTGGTTTGCTTCTGCTCCTTACCCCGACCCGATTCGGTATGACCGGTGGCATGTTAGCATCCGAAGCATCAGGGCAAGGTGTGTTTGCTGACATATGACCAGGTGAACTCCTGCTACCTGACACTTGGCACGCGTAGTACCCAGGAGCTGCTCGATTTGCCCCAAACCCTTCAATATCATAGAGCCTCCGTCTCCTCATCTGCAAAATGAGAGTGACCCAGGATGCCCCATTCAGCCACTGGCAGAAGTGTCATGCAGGTGATGAGAGGTTATTTGCGGAGACGCCCATCCCATGTCTATGTGAGGTCCAGTGGATGTCACTAAGTAGTCGAAATCTAGTGCTAGGCGGCTAGTCACGCACAAGTTAGGCACTTCACATTGTGGAACCCACGTTATAGACAGTAACACAGAATAAAGGGAAGAGTTTGGCTCTGGAGCCAGATTAGTCTGGCTTTGACTTTTCATTTGGCTGCTTTCTAGCTGTGTGGCCTTGGGCAAGTTACTTGGTCTTTCTGGAAGTGGTTCCTTTGTACACGGAGGTCACACATGCCTGCCTTCTAGATTGCTGAGGCATTATGAGAGTTCAATGAGACCTGTATGTAACCACCTGCAGCACAGTGAGACCTCAACAAATGGTAACTGTTTCACGGAGGGTGCTTTGTTTACTGGATATTGTCCGGAAGAGTCAGAAACAAGAGATGCCAGTCTGCCTTGAAGGAGTTTCTAGCCTGACACCACATTGTCCTGGGGGAGAGGTGAGAGGAGTTTCTTTTCTTTGTTCATAGATTTTTCCATCCGGTAACTATCTCATCAATACAGCAGTGAACCTCTTTCTGGGTTTTCGGTCCTTTTTTAAATGTCTTTTTGTTTTGTTTTGTTTTGTTTTTGTTCATGTTGGTCTGCTGTGCCTGAAACTTGTTGGGTCTGAAATAGGAAAGGACATTTCTGGGAAGGGAAAAGGATAGAAAGAGCCAAAACTGGGGTGGCTATGGTGACTTCATTTCTTAACAAATGAGGAACAAGCTCAAGATGTACAGATTAAGTGCTATTAATTACCACCCAGCAAATATTGAACCACAATGTTGCATGCCTAGAAAAACCCAGGAAGCTCAGCCTGAATACTAAAAGATTCCATTAGCACTTGTCAGTTTACTTGACTCTAAAAACACCAGCACACCAGGCTGGGTCTGACCCAGCCCCTCCCAGGAGCCTGCTTCTACCTGGGACTCTGGGTAGGGAATGAGCCCCCTGCCCAAAGGAAAGATAAAGGACCAGATATGGTGAGGTGGGTAGGCGAGCTAATGGGGGCCAGGGGCATCTTCTCTGTTTGCAATGCAAGAACCACTGGATTTTGTACCTGGGGTTAGCCGTAGCCTTGCACAGCTTGTAACTAGCACACAGGAAGCCTCAGGTACAAGAGTGTGTTTCAAATGACCTGCCCTCACCAGCATTCTGTACACAGAAGCTTCCTCTAGCTCACTGTGTTCCAAAATACCCTCATATACTGGCAGGGGACAAAATCAACAGGTACTGATGTGTCCCATGTGTCGTCTCTGGCTAATTATTCCTGAAAGTGACCTCGTTCTGTCCACCACCGGGACGGTGGCCATCATTATAGATTAGTAGGGAAACTGAGACTTAGAGATGCTAAGAATTTGCCCAGATACTTCTTCAGGATCCATATGTGGTCCAGAGGTCCTGGTTCTCTGACTGCCACATGGCTGCCCCTTGTCTAGAGCCCCAGGACCTTGGAGGCTACTTGGGTGAGGTTGCGTGGGGGACGTGGGAGCGAAGGGCCAGCACATTTCCTCTCTGCCTTCACCCTTCCCATGGTGCACATGACCCTTAGGGGCTGACAATAAGGTGTGACCCTTAGGAGCACAAAGTCTTTCCTGAAGGCATCCTGCTTCTCTCCTGTGTCCCTGGGTCACAGCCCAAGGTGCTCACAGCCACTCTTATCCCCAAAGCCAGCACCCAGTCAGGGCACACTCTTTCTCCCCTTGGCAAGCCCATCCCCACTCAGTACTCTCACCCATTCCACCAGATCTGCATCAGAAAATTGCCAAATGGATCCAAGTGGGAAACTCACCACTTGAGAAAACTTTAGCCTTTTTTGTCCTAAAATCTAAATAAGGGGACTGCTCCTGAGGATAATGATTTCTGATGTGACAAATTGCTGGCTCCCTGGATAACCAGATCGTGCCTTTCCATACCACGCTCCCTGACAGCCAGCTCAGAACACAACTTTTGAGTTCTTTTTCCTGGGTAGAACCTGATGTCAGAAAGATGGGGGCGGGAGGGTGTTGGTGACCCCATGAACCTCTGTCCCGGTGAAATAAATGTGACCTTTAGCTCTACCCCCACCTCAGTTTTCTCCTTTGTAAATCAAGAGGATGGTCCAAACCAGGATTTCGCCACCTTGGCTACATGGACAATTTGGGTAGAAAAACCCGCTGTTGTAGGGTCCATACAACGTACTGTAGGATTTTTGGCAGCGTCCCTACTCTTTTCACACAGGACGGTGGTGGCACCCACCCTGCCTCTCCACCCGTCTGTGACAACCACAAGTATCTTCAGATGTCGCAAAGGTTTCTGGGAAACAGAATCCCCACTGGCCGAGAACCACTGGCTAGAGCGTCTCCACTGGAAGCATGTCCTCCTGACTCTCAGGTTCTCTGTGCAGAAGGTCATATGAACGCTGGGTTGGTAACTGGAAGTAGACCTCTAGTCAGATCCTAGCCCCAACATTTACATTCCAACATTCCATAACTGATCGAATTACTTCATTTCTCTGAGCCTTTGTTTGCTTATCTGCAAAACGGAGACAACAGAACCTATCTCATGGATTGACTGGAGCACTGCATGAGAAATTGTATACAAAACTTCTGGCGTATAGTGCATGGTTCCATGAGTGGTGCTATTATCGCTTTGATTACCATTGAAAGTGAACTGGACCATCTGCTTTCTCTAGATAGACCCTCTTGTGGACTTCCCACAAATTCCCACAAGGACAAGGTGGCCAACCAGCTGCAATAGCTCTGCAAATAAAGAAACTAATACGTGTCTTTAACATCTGCTGTGTGCTAGGCACCACGCTAGACAGTTTTGTAAGAATTCTTACACTGCAGCAGGAATTTAAACGGCACAGAGAAGCAATAATACGGCACTAACTGATGGACATACCCAGACCTGCAGGCTACCCACACCGGGAAGGTCAGCTTCTGGAAATATTAGGGTATTTATTTTGTGCCTTCAGTATCAGGAATGATTCCCCTTACTTTTGCCATTAAATTAAAATTATCCACTCATCTGTTCCTTATGATAAATGCCACCAGTGAGAAGGGAAGAAATGGAAAAGTAATTTTTAGCCGAATTTGTTCACTCACAATGAGTCCATGTCTCCTCTTTGGTTTGGTTCTGCCCAAAGGGCAATTTGCTTCAGTTCATATAGAAAGAGACAAGGAAATAATATCTGTCCTTAAACTTGAGTTACAGGTTTCGATTTCCTCTTCGCTCGTTTCCCATCTTCTGAGACCTGACAGCTGTCTGTTACCTCCAAAGCTACCTTCTCCAAGAAACCCCAATTCCCCGATGCACATTACTGAGATCACATTTCTGAGCTGGCCAGCCCCAGGAGAGGTCTTATTCTTCAGTGGAAGTATTGATCTGCTACTGGGTCACAGGCCTGGTTTCTATATTGGGTGCCAGAGAACAGTAGGTGAGGAGGTCATTGGAAAGTTCTCCCTTTTTTCTGGTGGTTGGCCATCTCTCGGTTCTCTGGCTAGGGACCAGTTAGGTAAGACCAGCCATGCTTACCTAGGCTTGTTCTTTTCCTTATCTTGCCATTATCCCACCCCAGCCCCGACTCCGCTCCACTCTTCAACCTCACAGTCATGCTCAGATCAGCTAATGATGTAGCATGCCTATTGAACGCCAGTTCCTTTCCCGTACTCTGTGTGCCCTTGCCTCCACAGGAACACTTTTTACAGATTTTACAGAAGGGTCAAGGGTACCATCAAACGCCACCAGTCATAACCAGTAGAAATAAGTTCGTACATCCCTCCCAACTCCAAATCCCAGGGTCTTTTCCTCTGTCCAGCGGCAGCCAACCGTGGCCGTGACAGGAAGCCCTCTCTGAGATGGGAAAACATCCCTGTCTCAGCTTCCTTATAGCAGATGCTGTGATGCTCCAGGCAGTGTCCAGCAGTGCTCTCCTGGGCCAGAACCGGAAACCAAGACGGGCTTGAAGACAAGGCCATTCCAGCCATATACCCCGTCCTGAACATGCCCACATCCGGTCTGTCAGTCATCACTCCCTTGACCCCTATTAACATAATCCTCCCCACTGCCTCCTCTCGTCCTCCTGGTCAACCTCCAGTTATCCTGCAAGAACCAGTGCACGTCTTCTCTGATTCTCCATGCATTCCCTCTGCGTCTTAAGCACTTTGCACATCTCTGCTATAGTAGACATCACTGTGTCTTATTTATCATTTCCCATAATTCCTACCACATGGCAGTACTGAATAATACTAAATAATAATAATTAATAATACTAAATAATACTGAATAATAATAAAGGTTTCCTAAACGGGTGAATAGGGAATGGGGGGAAATCTTGGGTCCAGTAATGAGCACAGTGTTTGCAATACAGGTAGCCTCTAATCATGGACTTAGGGTTTCTCAAGTCAAGGCTGGTGCTGGATAAGTGTTCTGTGCATGTTTAAGAGAGGCCGGGCCAAACTATGATGTTGGGTCTTTAGGTACCTTTAGTGCATTTCCAAGTTAAGATGTTTTCGGTGTAGAGTGGTTTTTTGGGAATGAACCCTGTCGTAGCTTGAGGACTTATTTAGAAAAGGTCCGAGAATCTGCCATAGATTTTGACAGTAGAGCATTTTTTCCATGAAAGCCTGGAAATTTTGGAGAGAAAAGACTCTTTCCTTCCCACCCACTGACCGAGTTCCTTTAGTGCTGTCCAGCATGGTGCTTCTGAGTGGGCACGCACATCACCAGGGGCCTTGTTGAAATGCAGATTCTGACTCCGTGGTTCTGGAGCGGTGCTCAGGTGATCCCGTGCGGCTGGACCACGCTCTGAGAAGCAGACTCTGGCGCCTCCTGTGCCGCTTCCTACTTGTTTCAGACACTGACCTGTCACTCTGCACTCCTGCAGGGCCGGAACACCCTGGCATCCCTGTGCCAGCTTGGTAAAGCAGCTGTCTGCTGCTTTATTTACTCCCTCCTATTATCACCAGGGGAAGAGAATCCGCAGACATGCCACATCTTGTTTACAGCGAGCCTCGGAAAAGTTAAGAGTGCAAGTTTAAAAAAAAAATCGCATCAACAGTTCCTTCGAATCACACATATCAGGGGGAAAATGGGCTAACGGAAATTCATAAAATATTAAATGACACTGTGTCAAGACACAGATAGGGGCAGAACAGTAATTAAAGTAAACAGCACATCAAAACCCTGGCTAAAACCGTTATTTAAATTGAAAGTAAATGTAGGAACTGATCATGTAGCCTTGTATAAATGTGTTTCCAAGAGCCTTTTAAGAATATTAATGATTATGGAAGTATAATGGCTGAATATCAATGATGGTTTTTACAGCGAGTGACAGCTCAGAGAGAGAAGAAAAGAATTCAGACCCTTCCGAAGATGTGAGCTGGTTTGATCTTCCCTTCCCTTCGCATTGCTTCCCTCGGGCACAGAGGGAGGGAGGCTGCAGGGATCCTTAAGGTGTCCTGAGTGTGGGACATCATACTCCTGCACCTGAACCAGGCCCCCCCAGCCAAGGCAATGTCCCCCTCCTTCTGGCCCAAGACACCTGCTGAGTCCCAACTCTGCGTATGGCCCCAGGAGGCCTCCCCATCTCTCAGAGGACTTTGCCACTTTGCTTTAAAGTATCTGACAAGTTTAACAGCCCAAAGCCAAGAGACTGTAAAACACCCTAACTGACTTTTCAGCAAAGCTGAAATCGGAAGTGTGTTCTCTTCCTTCGGGGGTAAAATGCTCCACTTATGTCCAGATGCCTCCGAGCCTGGGGTTCATTTCTTCAACATTCACAGTGGGGGCTAAGCTCCCTCCTTTGACGTTGGATTTCCCCGAAACTATGGCGAATGTGACGTAGGGGCAGGTATGCTGTTTGGGGTCCCAAATGGAACACTAGCGGCAGGAAAGGGCAGCACAGGAGCAAGGTTCAGGATGGTTCTGGGCAGATGGGTAGGGAAGGAGAGTCTTGGAGCCCTCGGTGGCTTTCATGCTTTTATTAGTAGAGGTGGCCAGGTACATGGCAGGCAGAGGGGCCGGGGGGCCAGGAGGCTGGCAGGCTCCCAGCCCCCAGCGTCTCTCACCCTCTCTCTCTGCTGCTGCTCCTCCTCTCTCTCTGCTGCTGCTGCTCATGGGTGCTGTTGGTCCTGTTTGTCGGTCCTGTTTGTCGGTAGGTTCCGCCCATTTTAAGCCCGTATCAAACCCACCCTGGAGTGCTCGCAGCACTGCAGGTGTCCATCGTCACAGTGGTGGGAGGGTAGAAAGATCTGACCGTTCTCTGACCCTACAGACACATAAACACTGTGGTCTATCTTAGGGCTCAGGTGCTCACTAACTTGTGGTTTTCTGGGTTCTGGCGAGAGGAGAAAATCCCACCGCTGCTTTTCCTCCCTTCGAGCCCTCGAGTTAGGTGCCGAGACGCTCCTGGGGGTCCTCCTCGGGCAAATCTTCTGGGGGAGAGCAGCCTGCATCAAAGGTCACCTTCCTGAAAACGTCTTCTCTTTCCCCTCCAACACTCTCCCCGGTGACAGCCCAAACCAGAGGTGGGCGCTGGGCCAGGTGTCCCAGGCCAGGTCCAGACCAGGAGTTACAGGGAGATGCTCATTCTTCATTGTCTGTCTCGCTCCAGCTGTCCCAGGGCTGGCAGATACTGGCCTTTGTCCAGACATGTTTAGGCAGTGGCCGGGGAGAAACATAGCCTCGTCCTCCTGAACAGAGAACTCCAGAGGATGAGCCCGCCCAAACCCAGCTAAGCATAAAGCATTTCTTTGCTCTCCTTGGTGTGAGGAGAACACGCCAGAACAGCTGAGCTGTTCTCAGTGACCTCCTAAGGGGGGCTACTTTAGGGCCAAGAACTGGGCATCCTTGCATTCCTGCATTCAGTACAACTTACTAAAGTCTTCTTCCTGTAAGCTAGGAAATGTGTATGAATCATAGTTTCATATTAATTAGTATATTATTCTAGCCATTACTTTAATCCTCCTGCCCTAATCTCTGGTTCCAATTGCCATTCCTGTAGGAATTCTCAGTCTCCTAAAGGAGCAGCCTGGAAAAGCCCCAAGGCAGGCAGGGCAGAGGGGAAGTGAGATTAATGAGAACCCTCCCCCATTCCTGGTGTTCCCTGCAAACCTGCAGGGCAGCCCACACCGCCCTTCCCTCCGTGATTTTATTCACCTTCAGCAGCCACTTCACCCTCTCCTCCCTGCTGTGGGCTCACCCTCAGTTGCTTCCTCAAAGAGCTGCCTGCATCAAAGTAGTTACTTTTCCAGCATCTTTCTTTCACAGGCCTTTTTGTTCCTTGCCTTTGATCGGCATATGCTGGGGGGCCAGGCTTTTGTCTTTTGCTTTGTGAATAAATGGAAGCACTTAGGGAGGCGGCAGCAGCTCCATTTGTTTCTGTGCTTCTCTAACTGGGAGCTGGAAAGGTCAAGTGGCTCAGGCCCTTACACGTGGCGGAACTTGAAGTCCATGCCTGCAGCACAGAGCTGGGCCTGCTGGCAACCAGGTGTGCAAATCGGCCACTCCCTCTTCCTTGATCAATTCCTTCATCAGGCCTGGTGCTGGCTGTTGGGTCTGCAAAGATAAAGGAAATTATGTGCACGATCTCAAGAAGATTGCAGAAGTGTGAAAGGTAGACGTGAGCGTGAATACAAGTTGTGCGGAGTTGACATTTGGGTCTTGAAGGAGTAAGTAAGTGCTGACCTGTTGCTGACAGTGGACATGGCAGGATAGGCATTGGAGAGGGTCATTGGAGTATAGGCAAAAGATGTAGGCATGAAAGAGTAGGACTCACTCCGAGAACCACAGATGATCTGGTACTGGCAGAATAGACAGGACAGAACTGGAAGGTGTGGCTGCAGAGACGTTGGGCCAGACCACAGGGAGTTTGTGAACTGCTAAAAAGCTAGGAAATGGAGTAATGCAGCCAGCTGTGTTTCTCAGTTAAGGATTCTTTCCGTCCCCTAAAGGAGCAGCCTGGAAAAGCCCCAAGGCAGGCAGGGCAGTGGGGGGGTGAGATTAATGAGATGCCCCTATTCCTGGGGCTCCCTGCAAACCAGCAGGGCAGCCCTTCCCTCCATGATTTTATTCACCTTCAGACAGCTACAAAGGCAGGCAGCAACAAAGAGAGTAACCTGAAGGGGGAAGCTGATGACAGAGAGACCAGTTAGGAAAATAGAGTTGACCTTGAACGCCAACAATTTCAACCATGCACGTCCATTCAGATGTTTTTCTATCTGCAGGTTTCACATTCGTGGATTCAGCCAACCTCAGGAGTGGTTGGTTACATCTGTGGATGTGGAACCTGTGGCTATGGAGGGCCACAGGTTATACCCCAATTCTCAACTGTGTGGGAGGGGCAATGCCAGCACCGCACCCTGTGTCCTGCAGGGGTCTACCCTATGGCACAACCTAGCTAGCGTTCCTTGAACTTTTCACCATCAACATTTTGGACCTTTTAGTCTTGGCTGTGGGGAGATGTCTGCATTGTAAGGTCTTCGGCAGCTTCCCTGGCTTCCACCCTTGCGATTCCTGTGGCAAACTCTCAGTCATGACAACCAAAACTATCTCCAGGCATTACCAAATATTCCCAGGGGCAGTCACCCCAGGCTGAGAACCACTTGTCTAAGCAAAAGAGGGTACCATCCAGAACTCTGGGGTGGACACAGTGCTGTGGAAGTGGGGACGGATTGAAAACACGTCTAGGAGGCAAGCTGGGAGAGACTCGTGACTGCCCAGTGTGGGAGCTAGGGGAAGGGCTGGGTCCAAATGACTCTGGATCCTCCTCAGTGGACAGTCAGGGGAGTTGGAAGTGCACCGAGCTGGCGGGCAGAGAGAACAGAGCAAGCTCGGTGGAGCAGGTGTTTGGGTGATTTGGAAGCATCACACTGGGAGACACGTGTGTCCCTGGGTGGAATACCCATGAGGCCATGGGGTCAGGGAGCTGGAGACCACAGCCCTGGGGTGGGTGGGTGGCACAGATTTGAAAGTCTCTGGAGTGTGGAGATGACCCCAGGAGTAGAAGGGCCAGGATAGAAAGTAGGGGTATCAGCACTTAGGCAGCTGGGGAAAGGAAGGAGAGTCGGGATAAGTCTCTGAGAAGTGGTCAGAGAGGTGGATGGAAGACCAGGAGGGCGAAGCAGACACAAGACAACGAGACAGCACTTTCAGTGGAAAGTCATCACGGAGCCAAATGTCGGAGAAATGTCAAGGAAGGGAAGGGCCGGAAAGTGTCTGCCGAATACCTCCGAGGTTTGTTTTGGGAGCAGGTGAGCTTACAAATGTGAAAGATGTGAAAAGGTTAAAAGCCCTAGACAAACATGACGTGCTATTAGTGATTATTAGATTTCCCTCCCTGTGCATCTGCCCACAGCGACCTCCCAAGCTCATAAAATAGCAGGTGTATGGCCCTGGCCCACATGGCTGACTTTTCCCCACCCAGGGGAGTACCGAAGGCCCACAACATCCAGCACGCCAGGCCACACCCACCCGTCAGCCTGTCTTCTGGCCTCCCTGCAATCTTATCCCTGCTGTCTCAGAAGCAAAATACCAGGGAGCCGGCTCTCAGCTCCCTGTCAGCCAGTGTTTACAAGGAGAACCCCCTGGCATATTAAGGTGAATAACTCCTGATGCAATAAAGAGAAACACCTATGACCCACTGATTCCCTTTTGTGGCTCCGGGAGGGCTCTGGATGTGACAGTTTGGTGAAACTGCCCAGATTTCTATTTTCTGTCTCTCCTGCAGCATGTCCCCGAAATGACCCCTCCTCAGCCCCCCTTCCTCCTTTCTTCTCCTCTCGCCTGCTACTTGTCATGCATGTAGCTCTCTTCCTTAAAATTGTCTTTTCTCTTTCTGGTTAAACCAAATTCTTGCATTTCTTAGAAGTCTGTTTCCCAAACTCTATCGGGCCTTTTTTCCATTTTGCTCATCACCTCTTTGACTCCTTCACCCGCTGTTCTTCCACCTGCCAACTCAGACAGGGCTCAGCACAGTGGGAGAGGGTGACTTGTGCTTCCTCATCTAGAACATGCCTTGGCCCTATTCAAACCTGCAACGTGCGTGCCTGCTGTGGAAGCCCCCTTCCTCCAGCTCCCTCAGCCACTGCACAGCCCACCTCCCAGTCCTCTACCACCTCTCCCCACCCGCAAGCTTCAGAGTCTGAGCTCTATGCCAAGAACTTAGGCGGTCCCCTGAGCTTGGAGACAGCACCCGAGAGATTCTGGGCACTCAGAGAAGCAGCCTCGGCTGGGCCTGCTTGAGAAGAGGGCCCTGAGCCAGGGCATGGAGCGACTGGGGTGCAGAGCCTTGTCGCAGGGACCCATGTCACTTACTGGACTAGTCTACCCCAGAAGTCCTTAACTGTCCTCCCTTCTTTGAGGAACACCCACATCTTCCCCTGCCTCTCTGCCCAGATATACCCAGTCCAGGTGGTCCGAGGTTTGGGGAGGCCGCCGTGGGCCCTGAAACGCGTGACCATGCAGAGCAGGTGACGAGTCATCTGACATCATCTCAGCACAACGATTAGGCACCATTGACTCCTTATGGGCCTGGCAGGTCTTAGCACTGGGAACGAAGCAGTTGGTAAGGTACACCCTGCCCCTCTAGGTGTCTCATGGGGAAAACACATCCGGTGAGGCGGCTTTGATGTGCACAATGGAGGCATCTCAGGGGGTGCAGGGCATGCTTGCCATGCAACATCACGTCCATTCTGCAGAGGGAGGACTGTGGCTCAGGGCTTTGAGTGACTTACCCGAGGTCGCAGGGCTCCTCTGTCACTGCCCGCAGCGGTCCTGTTTATTGCACTGGGGGCTCCCAGTGCACTGGTCTCACCTCCCGACAGCATCACTATGCAGTCAGCCTCAGGTCCTGCTCGCTGCTGTGACACTGCACATCCTGTCCCATGATGGGGCGTGCTAGGGGCTCCCGGACAACCTCATGCTGGTGTGAGGACTGTAGAAGAAAGGCTCACTCCTGGGGCAGCCCCATTCCACTCTTTCCCCTGCACCCTGACTCCTGATCACTGCACAAGCCTTCAGAGGGAGGTCCTGACACCTGTAGGCGTCCCCACCCGGCCTGTGCCCATTCAGCCCTCAGGCGCAGTGGCCCTCCGCTCCACCCCACCCCGATCGGAAGCCGCTAGTTTGGTCCCTTTGTCCTCGCAGTGACAGCGTTTCGTAGCAATTGTGGAAATGGATTGAGCTAAGTCAAATCTGATTTTCTTTGGGAAGAAAATCGAATTCTCCACTTTGTGAGCCAGACAGAGAGATTAGAAAAATGGGGGCCAGAAAAACACAGCTCACCCAGGTAGGATGGCAGACCCTCTGAGAGGTGGGGGAAGGGCGTACAGTGGGGAGACACCAGCCACCCAGGACTCGCACACACACACAGTGCTGAGTACCCCTGAACAGGTCCTCCACATGTAGAGCCAGCACCAGCGAACTGCTGTCCACGCACTACCCATTTTAATTTCAAGATCTATCAACTCTGAGGCCTTTCTTCTCCAGAGGAGACCACCCAAAAGGCAAGACCCTGTGTTTCTGGCACAAAATACTTTCCCTGGTGGTACAGGGGTTCAAGTCTCAGCGCTATCAAGCCGTTGCAAACCACTGTGGCCTAAGTTCAATCCTTGGCCAGGGAGTTGACCCACAAGGGGTCAGCTCTTGCCCACGGCTCCCCTCAGCACTGTACTTCAGTGGATCCACCTGTCTTGCTCCCCACTCTTGTGTCTGGAGAATCCTCTCACACACACCCCCACACCTCTGGCCTACACCCAGGTTCTTGTATATAATAATAAATCTTTAAAAAAATTGCTTTCCAAGGTGGAGAGGGTAGGAAGGAGGTAGAGCCTTAGCATCTGGGAATCCATTTTCCTGTGGTGTGGACTAGCCAGCCACTGTGTGCGGGACCAGGCAGCCTGGCCTGCCAGGGCGCTCCCTCAGCTGCCGCCTCTGGAGAAACACCCAGTGTACATTTGCTGAATGTCTCGTTCATCTCACACATGGTAATAAGTAGTTTCTGCTGGCCAAGCTCTGTGCTGGCCCTGGGAATTGGGAGTTAAGTCCCTGCCCTCAAGGAGCTGTCAGTCTGCTGGAGAAAATGACTTTGCTAAATTAGCCATTGTAGACTCTGCTGAGATCTCTGGTGGAGTGTGCCTGGAGGATAAGGCATCTCAGAGAAAGAAGCAGAAGCCTGGGTAGGGGGGTGAGAGGTGAGACCTTTCAGGAGAACAGGTTTCTGAGCCAGACCTTGAAGCATGAGTAGGAAGAAGGTGGAAAGGAGGTGTCCCTGGCCTGGAGACTAGCATCAATGGGCACATCGGCACATATCACATGGCATGTTCAGAAATGGCAATGAATCCATAGTTTCCTTGGAAGAAGAGAGTGATGGGATGGAGAGAAGAGACTGCAGAGGCAGGCCGGAGAGGCATCTTGAGAAGTTTGGACTCCTTGTGAACCCAAATGTTTATTCCCCAAGGAAGTTCTAAAAGAAACACAAGGAACTTTCTGAGGAAAAAAAATCTAGAAAATTTGTCAAGGATCTTTCAGAGATTTGCGTAGGATTTTACGCTTAATGGCTCTCCCTGAATCACTGATTGTCAGAACTTTAAGAAATTTAAGAGTACCTATTGCCAGACTGGGTTTATTTGAACCCCAGAGTCCCACAGGTGAGCCTCAGACACGCACTCTAGGGGGTTAGACTTAAAATGGGAAGGAAGTGGTCAGAGAGGGCAGACTCAGAGAGGGCCCTCCCCACTGTAGTCAGAGCATGTCTATCTTTATACACTTGCTTTCATTCACTCAATAAGTATTTGCTGGGCATCTACTATATATGGGTTATTATTTGAAAACTTACCACAAGAAAGGTTGGGGGTGAAAATTACTGACATAGACCAACAACCTGACTTTGCAGATGAGTCTAACAAGACGAGTCTTGACTGAAGTGAATAGTTACTGACACCTCAACCATGTTCTTTCAAAACTTGGTGCAGGTGGGACCGTGGGGACAGAGACACCAGCCTGTACCCTGGCTCCTTGCATCCTCCATTCTATCTACCCTATGGCAGCCTCCAAACCAGGCTGGTGTCTGGGAGGCACTGAGTACTCCCACAGGAGAAAACAGAGTACTGAGTACTCTGGCACTGAGTACTCCTTGCACAGGAGAAAACAGAAGGGCCAGCCAGCTTGTGGCAAGGTGAACTGAGAGGAAGGGTATGGTTTTGTTTAAGGACAAGCAACAATGAGATGTAAGGAAATGTTAAAAAGAAAAAAAAAAAAAGGGTTCCAGGAGGGTGTTAGCATCGGGTCCAGCCCGTGATGACAGTTTGCTTTGTGCCCAGAGTCAGGGAGTCGGGCCACTAATGCACAGGGCACCGCAATGAACCCTTTTGTTTTGCTTTGATCACTCCTGATAGCGCACTCTGCCAGAGATATCATATCTTTGATCTCTTGGCATTGATGTTAAGTTTCCGGAGCTCAACAGCATCTCCTTGAGATTAATTCTTCATGGCACGCCCAGCACCACACTGTCGTCTCCCACACATCATACCCGGCCATGCTTCTCTCTGGAGTGCTGCCTCCGTGGTTACCCACAGACTCAGGAAGTAAACCCTAGAGTCCTCCCCTTTCTAACCTCTCCTTGCTCTTTTACCCACATGGGTTAAACCTTGGTAAAGTGAGATGCCTACTAGGCAGACGCCAAAAGAAGATCTTCCGTTCCCAAGTCAGCCATCGAACAGGCAAGTGATCTTAGCCAAATCCCTCACTTGTCTGAATTTCGGCCTCATCGTCTTAAAATGGAAATGGAAATGCCTACTCCTGCACCTAAGACACCGCCTGGCACTAATTTGGGACATTATAAATACCTAGTAAGTAAGGGATTAATAGACTGATCCACGAGAAAGAGGAGTGCAGGAGATCATTATTATGCTCACGCGAAGTCTACTGCACACACTTGGCACGTAGGCAGGTCTTGGTCTCACTTCTCAGTCTCAGTAGTCACTAGTTAATCTCATCAGAATTCAAACTGGGGAAGGACTCAAGAAGGAAGGCAGCTAAAACACACACCCGGGTGAGTACACCATGCCCCTCGCCAGGGCCTGACTTACCTCCTGAGAGCAGAAGAGACTTCTCTGCTCTTGGGGAGAAGGTTTGGCAGCAACTGAAAACTCATAGACCCCACCCATCTCTTCAGCAGCCACTCCTGGATCCTGCCTGGATCCTTGGAGAGGGCTGATAGGCAGTGACATGACTCAGAAGCCCCAGGGTACCCATCTCTTAGCTCACTCACTCTGCATCTTGTCCATTAGAAGAACGAGCTATGATGTGTTTGTGTGTGCATATGGTGTATATGCTGGACCAGAGATCTGTTTTACGATTTTTATGTTCCACAGCACAGGGGTTCAAGGAACAGAGAAAACTCTGTGCAGAGATGGAAACAAGGTATTTCACATAGGAGCCAATATTCCCCTTGCTCTGGCAGAAGAAACTTATTTTTGAAGTCAAAGTGCAGGTGATGTTCGTGCCGATCTTGTCTCGTAGGTCATCGCTTGGGCCTGCCAGGGTGGGTGCAGTTTCCATCTCTGTCCTGAGTCAGAGGCTTGGTTCTGAGAAAGAGTCACACAAGTTACAAAGGCCCAAAAGAGGGCCCGAAGCTCCTCCTCCAACTTCTCTCTGCAAACCCAGTAGGAAGCCTTAGTCTTCTATCCCACCACCATGATTTGAGCAGGCTCTTTGTTGCAGAGAAACACCATGTGCATTGGATGCCCTGTGTGCTATATCTTATTTATTTCTTAGAATTACATAAGGAAGGTGCTATCTTCTCACTTTGCAGATGAGAACACAGAGCACATTCAGTGACATCCCCACAGTCCAAGTTCATGAGTGCCAGGACTGAGACTAAGTCAGTTTGGACAGGCTGTTCTTTCCCAATCACCATGATGCTCTTCATTTAGTTGGCCCCAGAAAGCACTTTAGCTTCCAGCCAAAACTGTTCTCATTTCATGGCTCCCTCCCTTACCAGCTCAGCTGGCACCCAATTAGCTTCTTCCTTAGGAATCCTAGTTTCTCTCTCCTCTTAGACATTTGCCATATACCATTTTCCCTGACTACTTCCAGTCCCAGCCCTTATAGTGTATCACACCAGATCCTATACACTCCCCTGTCCTTTCCTGGCTGCTCCTCTGCTCCTGGGCTCCTCCCTGCCTCCACCTACTTTTCTCAGGCATCTTCATCAATTCCATCCTTTCAGCATCCCCCACCCCCCCATCAAGCCCACCAGGTCCACCCAAAGCCAGCCCCTTCTTCCCTGCTTTGGGTGATCATACCTGGCTTGCCCAGGACAATCCTGGCTTGTGCTATTGTCCTGACACAGTTATTAGTCACTCCCCAAGTATCTCTCTTTGGATGATGAATGCCTTCACCCGCACTGGGTTTGGGAGAGTGAATACTTATTTAAACCCCTTGGATCTAAGTTGAAAATCATCTTTGGTTTGTCATAACTTTCTATTCATCCAATGTTTTCATTTCTTTATATAAATCTCCTGCAATGTAGCATATTTCCTTGGGATCTGATTTTTAACCCCTTCTTGGAGGGACTTGGGGCCTCATTGGCATATATTGCGTATTGCCAAGGAATCAGGCAGATACAGCCCTTAAGGAAAGGCCAGTTCTAGCTGCCTCCATCTGTGTGCAAAACCACTGTGCCTGCCAGTGGACAGGGTTGGCAAGGACTCTAGAGTTACATTGGGTTTAAGTTTTTCCCCCATCAAGCATTTATTTGGCACCTGGTATCAGGTACGTCCTATTCTAAGCACTGGGGACACAGTGGTGGACCAGAGTCCCTGTCCCCCAAGAGCCTACATTCTAATAAGAAGAGGCAGAAAATTCACAGATGAAAACATGAGTTCAAGTGATAAGTTCAATGAAGGAAAAACAGGACAAAAGAGATAGAAGACAGGGAGGGGAAAAAAAGAACAGTGTGAATCACGATCCCAAGCCTGGTTGGTATGTTTGAGGAATTACAAGGAGGTTCTCTCTGCTGAAGCAGAGTAAGTATAGGGGAGATGAATAGGAGCTGAGACCAGAGAGGTAGAGGGTCTAGTCCTGACCCTGAACATTTAAGGGTTCCAACAGAGGAGCAGCAGGACCCCGTGTGCATTGAGTACGAGTGACTCTGGCTGAAGGGCTAGAGGGACCATAGGGGAGAGGCATAGAAGCAGGGAGACCTAGAAGTGATGCTCTTTTCTAGGAGCTGGAGGGTGCTGTCTGGGACCTGCAGGGCAGCAGCAGAGATGGAGAGAGATGGTCATTTACCAGAAAAGAAGGTTGAAGTTGGTGTATTAGAGAAAGAGAGGTGTCAGGATGACTTCTAAGGCTGTGACCTGAACATAAAATAAAGTTGACCTTTGTTGAGTTGAGGGTGATTTTAAGAGGATGATGGGAACAGGGGGTGAAAAGAGCAGGATGGGAATCAGGAGTTGGCTTTGGATGGGTAAAATTTCAGATGCCTATTAGACACCCAAATGGAGATGTCAAGTCAGGAGATGGTGTTCAGCGTGTGGATGGTATTGAGAACTGCAGGATTATATAAGATAACCTAGAGAGTGAATGTAGACACTCCAAATAGACTGGACTAATAGAGATGGGGAAGATCCAGCAACAGAGATGGAGACAGAGCAGCAAGGAGTTTAGGGTGAACCCAAAAGACATGACACTCTCAGAGGTTAAAAGAAGAAAGTATTCAAAAAGAAAGAGCTCATCAACCATGTCTACGAAGAGTTGATCATTAGATGTGGCCATAACCTTCAAAAGACTGACCTCACTGGAGTATTGGAAGCAAAATCTGAGTGTGTTCAAGAGCCAATGGATGAAGGAGAGACAGATTTTTGAGTTACATAAAAGAACACAGAAAATGAGCTATAACAAGAGGGAAACAGGGCCAGGGAGGTTTCTCCATTTATAAAACTTAGAGATAATACAGTGTGCTTGTAGGAAGATGATCAAATAGAAAAGGGGCAAAGGATGGCGCTGGAGGGAAGGGGAGTAACCATTTGGCTCTGCATCCTAGGCAGGAGAGAGGCTGGAATTCAGCACAACAGAGAAGGGCTGGGGTTGAAGGGCAGAAGGACTCGAATGTCCTCTAGCATCACACCAGTGAGGGTGCCTGGGCAGGACTTTGTCTCCAAAGCCCAGGAAACTCGTGAGAGCCCTAGTGAACTTGGCATTTCACCTATTGTCCAATTGTGTTTCATTGTCTCAAATGTTATCCTGACATACCGACCTCAAACAATCATTGTGAAGAGCAATTGAAATACACAAAGCACAGGGCTTAGCCCACAGTAGGGGCTCAGTCCCTTCTACCCTCCATCTCCTGGTTTGCCCTCAGGAGGTCTATCTGGGCACCTCCGACTCCTCCCGAGAAACGCATATGGCCCTTTTGCTTCCAAAGCTCTGGGAAGGCCAGCAGGGCTGAAAGCAGGAGCCTCCATGAGCTGCAGGTCCCCCAACACACCTTCCCTTTATTTGTCCCAGTAGATTTTTGCCTGTGAGTTTGATGAGTCATTTGAGTCATTTTTCAGTGGTGATTTTTCATGTCTGTGCCGTCTCTTGGAGCTGGGTTCTGTATCACGCACCTGTTTGCTACTAGAATCTTCAAAGAGCTACTTCCCACTGAGTGGAGCCCAGTCACGGAGCCCCTGCCCTCCCTGGAGCCAGAGTGCAGGAGAGGTAAATGTCGGGCTGCTGGTCCACGCCAGCCCAGCCTGCCTGAACTGGAGACAGGCAGAAATGTGGCTGGCAGAGATAGATGCCTGCCTCCTGCACAGCCTTGGGCAGTCAAGGTAGGAGAGAAGCTGGGTCCCAGGGTGCAAGCCCTCCCCTTGGCCGAAGCTCTGTGATGCTTGCCTGTCCAGGCCAATCAGTAAACCCCTGCCCCAAAAGACCAGGTTCCTCTTATAAGGAAAGGGATATTTTAACTTCCATCCACGAACCTCCCGAGGAAAAAATTTAAAGTTCTGTCAAAACAGGTTAGCCTATGAGTCATCATGGCTCTCTACCATCTGTATTTGTTCCATTCGTGGTGTTTATGATGGTTATCCACATTAATTATTTTGCTGCTAAAGTCCCTTCTAATTTCTGAACACTGTTATTTCTAAGAAAGATGGATATTTAATATGCCACACATCAGCACAGGGTGGCATTACAGCATGCTATTAAGTTCAGACGCTGAGGCTCGGCAGAAAAATATAACTTGGCTATTCGTAATCTCAATCAAGTGTTTTATAGTGTGTCTCAAAGTGAAGACTAGCATTGATGCAAACTGATTTCTTAGTTGGCACTGACCCTAAAGTCATCATACGGCGGGGCTGGAGTAGTTGGGCACACCGTGGACAGGTAGTGGGGATGGAGTGGGGATGGAGGTAGTGGGGATGGAGGAGAAGGTGTGCAGAAGGGATTCCCAAGCATGCCACACCGCAGACCTGACTAGGGAGGGTTTCAAAGGCTCAGTTTCCAGCAAGAACTCCCAGAGATTGGCATTCAACAGGTCTAGGGTTCTAGTCAACTTCTAGAAGGTTCTATCACTGTCGGTTCACACAATCACTTGAGCTCCCATAAGAGAATGGAGAGAAAGGTGAAAAATGATGGTACCCCCAGGGCTTGAGCTTACAAGCCATGCTCATACTGGATCATCACAGCCTTGCAAGGGAGACTTTACTGTTCCTACCAGGACAAAACTAGGCAGGTAACCATGTCACCCTTGTCCTGTCTCCCACCAACACCCCCTCTCCTTCACCACCAAAGGCCAATGAATTAAATAGTTACAGGACAGTCTTGAAGGTGAAATCCAACATGAAGGTCTATGGAAAACAAAAAAAACTCCTTTTGTGGACTCCTTAGTTCAAAAGTGACATTTGAGATTCTGAGCTGAACCTGTCCTATCAAAACAGGTTAGCTGATTAGCCATCACCGCTCTCTACCATTCGTATTTGTTCCATTCATGGTGTTTATGATGATTATCCACATTAATTTTTTTGCTTCTAAAGTCTACTCTAACTTGGTAGGATTAAATGCTTCCTCAAGACTCCTTTTCCTGTTCAAGGGTGTATCCGTCCTCTCCTTTGCTCATTATCAAAATCATACAGCACATCCATAATGTGTCAGACCCTATTCCTGGCTCAAGCCAAGAAAAGCCAGCAAAACAGACCCATCCTTGCCTCCCAGGGAGAAAACAGCTAACCAAGTAAACAAGAAAGCCATGGTCACAAGTGGAGAAAAGGAAGCAAAGCAGCTGCTGACTGAGAATAATGGGCAGATTCCTTTTAGATAGGGGCCAGGAAGAAGTAAAAATCAGCTGATTTGAATCAGCTTTCTCAGCTGTTGCCCTCCTGTTCACCAACTAATTCCCCACAAATCTAAACTAGCATAAAACTTTGCCTGACTTGGCTTGTCCTTGGCTCAATCTGATTCCTCTTTCTTCTGGGGAGATAGCTCCCCCTGGTGCTTGGAGGCCTACATTTTTACATGCTCAAGTATCATAATAGAACTGGTCTTTGTTAAATTGCTGTCACTTCAGATGGGAGCCCAGAGATCTTGGGAGGTGGGTGGGGGACAGATAAAAGCGATGTTTAGCTGTTCGCCTGAAATGGGACTGATCTGGTATCATCTTAAACTTCTTTTATTCCTGAGTTCGAATTCCAGCTTCCCACATGTTGTGATTTGTGGGGCAAAGTTGTTTAAATTCACCTATAAAAAGGAGGGTGATAGCACCAATGTGGTGTTGGTGCAAAGACTAAATAAGATAACAAAATGACACCTAGTTCAGTGTGTGGCACCTAACAGATGCTCCAGAAATGTTAGCTGCTTCGGTCTTCTTAGCTTAAGACTTTTAAGAATCTTTCTTTCCTGCTCCCTTCTTCCCCTCGTCTCTCCTTCTCCTGCCAATCCTTCCCCCAGATTCTTACCCTGTTTCCTCTCTTAGCTCCCTCCAAGCTGGTCTTCTTCTGGCGCGCACTCTCTCTCTCTGTCTCTGTGTGTGTGTCTGTCTCTCTCCATCTCCGTTCTTTCCCCCTTCTATCTCATCCCCTCTCACACTTCCCCTTGCTTCCCCATCCTCCACCCTTCTCATGCCCACCCCTTGCCATGGTATCCAAGAGCTGGTGTTGGGCACATTGAGGGTGCATGCCAAGACAAGCCGCATCCTTGTTTCTGTGAGTCCATACCACTGGCAACTGCTGCTGTGCCTTGCAGAGGAGCGCCGAGCGCTTCCCGCACAATTCGCCAATTCGCGCTGGCGCACCAGTCCCTCCTCTGCCACCATCCTGCTCTCAGTGGACATGCTCTGCATCCCTCCCTCTTGCTAAAGCCCTGTGATGTGTGCCTGCGCTGGCTCCCTCTGCCTCTCCTCCCTTTGCCTGCCTGCCCTCTCCCTTGTTCCTACCTCGTTTCTGTCGTCTATATCATTTCACGTGCTCTCTGTCTTTCCTCTTGTTTTTGATTTGCAAAATCGCCCGTGTTCTACTATATTCCCAAATGGAATTTTCTCAAGCAGCCTGCAATATCTCTTCCCTGTCACTGTAAAAGCTTTTTCATCTCCATTTGGAGCCATTTGCCCTGATCATTTCTCTCTTTATGCTCACACTGATGAGCCCATGTGGTCTTTAGCTGTCAACAATCCCCAGAAAGGGAGAGCACTTACTTAAAACCTGAATTTTAATTAGGGGACCCCTCAGGGGCCGACCAGTGCAGCGGGGAAGCACACCCACTGGCCCAAACTGGCCAGTGTGCCCTGAGATCTTTGCAAAGGCAACTGAAAACCTGGAATAGTTTTGTTTTCTTCCCCCACAAGACGGATGGACGGGATTAAGTAGACCCAGACTGCTTTTCTCAAGTGAGTCTTTCTCTACACAGTTTTCTTTAAGGACAAAAGAGCAAAATTGTCAGAGGACAAAGCAGAGCGTGCACCAGTTGCTCTGGCATTATTCCTGGGGGTAGAGGGGCAGTCAGCTTGCACAGGGACCCAACTGTTAGGAATCTGGCACCCCCAGCAGTAGAGTCACATAGAAAGATGGTGTGTGAATTTACTCTAAAAAAAAAATGTAAGCCTAATTCTTCACCCTGTGACTTGAGACCTAGAGGGAAAAAAAACAGTGAAACTCTTCTAATTATCCCAGAAAAAGCCTCCTTTTCTATACAATAGGACTTGGTACATGTGCCCACTGCCTGGGGGCAGTTGGAGACATCCCACTGTCTCATTTGGGGTCCCTTCAAAGCAGAGTCTCAGACAAGGATTCAAATGCATGTGGTTTATTGGGGGGTAGGGAATAATTCCAGGAAACACTGGCAGGAGGATAGGGGTGGTGAGCAAGAAAGGGAGGGAAGGAGCCATGGAAGGGTCACTGTCAAGTTAGATATCACTGCAGGCAAAGAGTTCCCCAGTCCCCCAGGGGGACTCGGGGTCATTGCCTTCTCCCACTGATAAGTGACGAAACTGGAATATCTGTCTCCACGAATCACCATCCATCTTTCATTGAGGGCTGCCTCCAGGGCAATAACTCCCCAGTGCTCCCCAATCCCCTGTGTAGACTGATAAGCCTGACCCTACCGCTAGAAGGGCAGCCCTGCAGAGCGCCACAGGGGTGCACCCAGGTGCCCCTGTGCAGAGTGGGTATAAGGGAGCATGGGCCTCGCGCCAGCAGCATCTAGGATGGCTATACACCCATCCTTGCCACTCCTGTCTGCAGCGCACCAGCTCAGCAGACTTTTTCTCTAAAAAGGCCAAAGAGCAAACATTTTAGACTTTGCAGCCAAAAAATAATTCATTTCTGCCACAGGATTGCAGTAGGGCCAGAAAGGGCGCAGGCAAGTGGGGTGGAAAGTGGAGGGGCTCTTGCTGCCTGGGGAGGGGCTATGCACCACCATCCTGTGAAGGGCCCCTTAGATGTGGCAGTCCAGGGACCCTACTCCCCTGTACTCCTCCCAGCCCCATAAAGAGCACAAGCAACACAGCTACCATCTGCCAAGTGGGCACAGTCGGTCCCAGGATTTCACTGAGAGCAGCTGCAGTGGGTACACCCCTACTCTGGACAGACTGCCCTTGAGGCCCTAGAAGGCCCAAGCTCCCTCTACCTCCATTTTTCCTCCCTGCTCCACCCACCACCATTCCTGGAATTTTTCTACTCAGCCTGCAGGTAAACATCCCTTCCTCAAGGAAGCCTTTCTCACACCCCTGACCAGAACAGAAGCTCCCCTAGCCAGCCCTCGCGCTCCTTCAGAACACTTATCACAGTGGTAATGGCACAATTAATTGTGTAATTAGTGGTTTAATGTCTGTCTCCCTCCCCAGAATGTAAGCTCCCATCAGTTACCAAGGCCTGTTAAGTCTACTTCCTTATATGTCTACAGTATTTCCTGTCCTTATCCCCCCAATAGCACAAGCACAGCCCTGGCCAGGCCTTCCCGGGGTTCTCACCCAGCCCCCTGCAACTGCCCCCTTGACCCTGCTGGGTTGTGGTCCTCTGCCTAGAAGCATCCAGTGGCCCTGCTTTGCCTTCAGGAGAACATCCACACGCTGAGGACCCACCAGCCCTCTTGCTCTGCTGCCTCGGCCTCTCCCTTTGCTGCAATCTTGCAGGTCTACCTGTTGTTCCTAAATGAGGCCTCCAGGCCTCTGCTTTGCTGGTTCTCCTGCATGAGCCCCTTCCCCCCTTTCTGCACTCCCCAACATCTCTCCAAGCACTGGCTTCCCCAAGAGGCCTTCCCAGACCATTTGTTCTGGGACAACACTTCTGTTCCCTCTGCTGACCCAGTTTCCTGCTTCTCACACTATATCACAACTGACTGGTTAGCAGTCTGCCACCTAACCAGACTATGAGCTCTCAAGACCAGAAGCCAAGCACCTAGCACCTACCCCGCAGCATTTAACACCTAGCAAGGCACCTAGCATCCGGGACCTAGTACCTAGCACCCAGTACATAGCACTCAGTACCCAGTACCCAGCACCTTGCCAGAGCTTAGCAGGTACTCACTAAGTGTCCGGTGCCCTCAGAGTCCCTAAGCTGTGGTTTCTTGCCACACAACTGGCAGGGGGACTGGAGTGGCCTCCTCTAGTTTGGGGGAGACGTAAGAATGGAAAAAAGGGTCTTAGCCAAAAAGTAGCACTATCTCCACCTGCTTCTTTTCCCGACTGGCAGCTTTTGGGTTGTCGCCAACCTCAGAAGGCCACAGTTCCAAACTGCAGACCTCCTACCCCCTTTCCCTCTGCCCCGGAAACCCCACACAGTGATGGGACAAAAGCTGGGCTCGAGGTACAGGCCCAGGTCCTCACCTGCATCCTGCTCACGAGGGGAGACCCCAGCGTTAGAAGTAAGTGGCTGCCATGGGCCTCCATTCTCTTGCCTCCCCACGTCCCTAGGAAGGAGGGGGACAAGCGAGAGAGGACTGTGACCCCCAGGCCGGGCCAGGGGCGGAGCAGCTGTGCTGTCACAGCGTCATCGAGACGGAGGGACTGCGAGCTCGTCCCTCCAGCTCCCGCCTCACTCACAAAGTCCCCTTTAGGAAATGCTTTGATAAGCGAGGACAGCCCTGGCCCCCAGGGTGCCCACATGCACTCACACGCGCGCACCCACATGCACTTATGTGCAACACGAAGTTCCTCCCCCAACCTCTCAGCAGCCAGCTGTCCTGTCACTTTTATGATTGCAGAAAATTCACATTCAAACAAACTCTGACTCACCGGAGACCAGAAAAGAAAATGCTAGTAGAATGCAACACCACCATCGCCGTTTTGCTTTTCCTTTCCCTGGCATCTTTCACGTCCGAAGCGGACCAGTGGGAGAGAGGCCTGCCCCGTGGCAGTAGAGCCCGGGCACCACTGTGTGCCAGGGAACAGGTCAGGGCACTGAGCAGTGGCCTCTGTGGGCCCCGGAGGGTCTACCGAGAAGGCTAGCTCCTGTGTCCCTGGAACCCCGTGTCCTTTGGGGTGTTACTGCCTTCGGCAGGAAGTGTCCAAGACTGACTGTGGGACAGGCTCACCTGCGGAGGTAGCAGGTACGGAGCTGGTCCTGTGCCATGGAGCCATGACATTTGCCAGCACAGTGCCATGAGGCCGTGGGGACTGTATGCAAACCCCACCTTATAGTCAGACCTCTCAGCCGGTCCCACTAAGTCTGAATTTCAATGGGTTGAGTGGCCGGGAGTCCCCTTACGTATTTATTTTGTTTACAGCTGCCGTGATATCAGTTCTGCCTATTACATGGGAACCACTGATTTGATAAATTATATTAAGCATTCACCATAATCTCAGGTGGTTACTTGTTCAAGCAACAGGCAGGGTGCAGCTCATTCTTTCATAATTAACTCCACCCCTTGGCCACCCACTTAGTCCAAGAAATGATGGAGCAGAGACTTTTCTCGAAGGATCCAAAGGCGCTTTCCAGTCTCTTGGGGATAGCATTCAAAACCCAAATGCTCAGAGTGTTTGACAAGTAAGTGGTTGATTTTATTAGTATAGACCACAGACTTTTCTTAGTGAAAGATGAGCTCAGGCAATGTCTCCCCATTATCAGCAGGATTGCAGTGGTCTCCCCTACTTTTTGGAAGAAGCAAGAATAGAAAAAGGAGTCTTAGCCAAAAAAAGTAGCTGTCTCCCCACTTACTAGAAATAGCTGCAGTTCTCATTGCCCCAGGGAGGGGTCCTGGGCCCACCAGCTCCCTGGCCTCTTTGTCCCTGAATTTTCCCTGCAGCCTCCATCCCCCTCTCACTCCACTCACTGTGAAGGGCTGTCAGGTTGAGACTGTTGCCATGCATTAATTAAAGTTTCATTAATTTTTAAAACGGTATTTATTGAGGTTTAGCAACTCCGAAATAAGATTCCATGTTTGTGGCAGTTGTTGAACTTTGGTAATTCTGTTCTTAATAATCGATGGTGATCTGTTTGACTTGGATTCACTTTTCTTATTAAACCCACACCAAACCATTATATGAGACACTTAATTATAAGTGAGACTAATTTGCTTCCCCTCAGGGCACCAGGGACTCTAAGTCCACAGCGGGCTGAGGGAATCCACGTCAGAGGACGAGATAGGGCGCCCTCGCCAGTGATATGATGGGTGATGGATATTCATGTAGAGCAGCACGTCGAGATAAATTTCCCCCAAGCTCCCATTTGCACACGCGTTAACTGGACCTGGAAGGACTGTGTTCTCATCTCGTTAAGCATGTCAGCATGCCATGGAGGGTTATTGAACTTGGGAAGCTAAAGCTGGTCCCCCATGCAGGTACTTCGGGGACCATGCTAAATATGAATGGGAAACGGAGCCGCTTGTGTGTCTCTGTGGTTCAGTGGGAAAACAGTGACCTGCTCCCCGCCTTCTCAGCTTTGCAAAAACCCCGTTTCTGTCCTCATGCATCTGGTGAGCATGCCCTCCCAGACAAGGCTCTGCTCCTGCAGCCCACCTGGTGGCCAGCATCCTGCTGCCTCTGGGCAGGTCTGGGGTCAGCCCATCTTCTGGTGGACACGGCGAAGTACTGTACAGTGAACCTGGACTTCATGGAAGGAGCTCAGGGTTCCAGTTCCAGAGCTGACGCTCAGTATCTGTGTGTCCTGGGGGCAGTTACTCTTGTGCTGAATTTTAGAACCCATGTCTCTAATGGTTGTGACATAATTATCTTGCAGACTATTTATGAAGGTGAGGAATGCAGAATGCTCCCAGAGCAGCATGGTGCTTGGCACCGAGAAGATGCTCTGATTGCCAGCATGCACCCACGGCGCTTGTCCTGCTCTCCCCACTTCAGCCAATTCCTGCATGAGTGTCTGTATTGGCTTGCTAGGGCTACCAGAGCAAAGCACCCCAAACTGGGTGGCTTGAATAATAGAAACTTATATTTTCACAGTTCTGAAGGCTAAAAGTCTGAGCCAGGGTATCAGCAGGTTTGGGTTATCCGAGGCTTGTCTAGTTGGCTTGTAGAAGACTATCTCCTCCCTCTGTCTTCACAAGTTTTCCCTTTGTGCATCTGTGTTTGCTTCTTAGAAGGAACCAGGCATCTTGAATGAGAACCCACCCTAAGTACCTCATTTTCATTCGTGGAGACCCTGACTCCAGATAAGCCTCATTCTGAGGTAGTGGGTGTTAAGACTTCAACTCATGAATTTGGGGGGATGCAAGTAAGCCTATAGCAACTCCTTACCACCACGATCACTTGTGCACAGCTGGTTGTCGGGACTGTAGCCACTTACAGGTGAACCCTGGCTTTGCTCCTTGACCTGCACCTTCTACCATAGAACTTGCCCTCCTCACCCCCAGGCAAAGCAGTGGACCTGATTGAAACCAAGTTCTTCTTGGAATAGAGTATATGATAAGGTCAAATAGTCAAATCAGAGCCATATTATGGGGAGTTTTAGATGCCAGGAAAAGGACTTGAAATTGCTATAATAATTTCTTGATCCTTTGCTTGGAGATAATAAAACACTTCATAAGGCTTTTTGACAGTATTAAATAAAATAACCACAGAGGATAAAACAGTGCCTGATGCAATATGGGCACTCAAATATTACTGTCTTTCTCTCTCTATCAGGAGGGAGATGCAACACAGTGTTCTAGAAACATGCATCTGACTCGACACTAGCTGTACTGGGGTCGGGGCAGCAACTGTTGGATTAACATGGATCAGGGCAGTAACAGTGAGATAGAGAAGAAGAAACATTAAAGAGGCACCTGAAGGAAGAAATGCTGAATTTAGACAGTTTGGATATGAGGAGGGGTAAACGAAAGAGAAAGACGGAGATCCTAGCTGAGCCCATGGTCTTAGGCCTGGCTTAGTGGAGAATGGTGCAGTTAACAGAAATGGGAGAGTGGAGGGAAGGGATTGGTGAATGCCACAGGGGTCATGCCAAATGTGAGGGGAGGGCCTGGAGGCATTGGGGGAGGGGAGAGGAGGCCTGGATCTGTCAGCCAGGGAGTCACAGCTCAGAATGCAGCTCTTGGCTCTGCGGTTCCCCAGTGCCTCTCCTAAAGATTGAACAGCATGTCTTCCCAACCATTGGACGGCCAACTGGGAGTGCAACTTGTTAATTAAGCTGTTGTTACTGATGGTGATGACTCCTGGTCTTCTGAGCCCTGGGCCAGGACTTGAGACCTGAGATAAAGGACTCTATTTCCAGTCCTCGCCTCCAGTCCTTCCTTTAAAAAAAAAAAAAAAGGATATTCATGGCTGAATTACAGGTCCACTTTCCCATTTCCCATTTTCCAAGAGGAAAACAAATAGAATTCCTAAGCAGGAGAGCTCTTCTGGCTAAATGCCCTTGGCGAGGAGGACATTTTCTTCCAATATTGTTTATTTCAGACTTTCAGGGCTCTCTCGGATGCTTGACTTCACATGCTCATCTTGCCTGCTTTAGTGGCAATAGAATGTTGTAAACTGCAAGGGAGAAAAGGGAAGAAGCACAGGCAGATGAGCTCTCAGGTGACATGAATATTTTCTGACTCCCAGATGAGGGATTTCTTTCACATATGAAAAGTAGTTTATTGTTTGATCAGCAAATGACACACAAGTTCTTGAAGACCTGTGGAAATCACTGCCTTATTCAGGGGCACCTAGAAGAGGGCCATCAATCTCCTGGTTTACTCTCCACTTACTCCACCTGTGATATTGCAGGTGTGTGATCAGGGAAGTGAATGTTCATGTGTGACCACAGAAAGAGAACTAGTCTCCTAGAGGAGGTGAGAAGAGAGAGGTTTTGGCTCAGGGTAGGCGGGTTCCCAAAAAAAAAAAAAACGAAGAAGCTTAACACAGTGACCAGAAGGCAGAGTTTAAGAGCAATTATTAATAAGAATGGTCTACTGGTCATGCGGGGATAACCCAGGGGAAGGGTACCTTCTAAAGAAATGTTGTGAGGAGTCTGTGGAAGAAAAGAATGGATTAGATTAGAAAGAAAGAAATGGACACATTATATCTGGCTAACAGCGGCTGAGTTTCCTTGACCCTGGTTCCAAAAGTGAACTGGACCCCCAGAGGAAGTGCTGGTCAGAACAGCAGAGAAGCAGACTTGGGGTACTGGTTACAAATAGAAATATCAAGGGAACAAATGAGAGAGAGCATGGAAATGGGCCCAAATACACATATGGGGAGAGAGCATATGATAGGTGTGTTTTAAAGTAATGGGGAAAGCTCAGTTATTCGATAACTGTCATTCGGCAATTGGCTAGACATGTAGAAGAAAAAATTTAAACAGGATCCCTTCCTCACTCCTTGTACCAAAACAAATTCCACCTGGCTAAAAGATCGACAAAGCCTTGAAATGAGAAAAATAAAATGTATCACACACACACGTGTGTGTATATATGTGCACGGGTGTGTATACAGAGTCTAAAAAATAATCTGCAAAAATATATTTGTAACACCAATGACAAAGAGCTAGTTTCTTTCATTTGTCATGTGAGAGTTCTTACAATTCAATAAGAAGAAAGAGTCCTTAAAAGTCAGTAAGGGAAAAGGTGCTTGTGGAACAGCAGGAAAAATGGGTAAAGGACATATCAAAAGCAAACCACTTCAGTTATCACCGAAGAAAGCAAAATAAAATACGGTTGTATTTTTAATCAATCAGACAAGAAAAGATTAAAACTGTGATTATATCCCTATGCCTTTGTGGGCAAGGGTACAGAGTGAATCAGGCACATGTATATACTTTGGTGAGAATGCAAAACATGTCACGACACCGGTAGAGGATAATTTGACAAAAGTGATCAAAAATTTTAATTTGCATATCATTTACAAAGAATTTTATGTTTAAGAATTTAACCTAACGATCTATACTTGCATAAATGATCTGCATAAACACATTAGTACAGAATGGTCTATTGCTGTGTCCTACAGGAACTAGATAAAACAAAAATGATCTTTAATATATATAACTTTGAAAAATTATAATACAGTCAAACAAAAATTACTGGGTCATTAAAATGACCAAGACCAATCTACATGCTTTAGCTCTCTATTCCTATATAACAATAACAATATAAATACGTATATGCCTATACTATAGTCTAAAAACAAAACCACCATTTACTATCTTTCATATATTCGGTCTTTCATGGTTCTATAGCTTGGGTTCAGATCACTGGTTCATTGGCTGAAGGTGGTTGATATCACCTGATACTGCTTTTATCCGAAGGCTTGACTGGGCTGGAAGCCCAAGACATTCACACATGTGTCTAGAAATCTCGCTGTTGACCAGGATTCCACTTGTGCTGTTAACCAAGTACCTCAGTTCTCCTCCATGGTCTTACTGTGTGATGTGGGCTTCTCCAGCATGACAGGTGGCCTCAAGAAGAAGCATTCCAAGAACCCAAAAGCATAAAGGCTCATCTTTTAAGGTGGTCTCAGAAGTTCCATCATATCACTTCCTACCTATTATATGGGAGACGTGGCAAAGTCTCTGTGGCAGTCTGGAATGCTTCGTGGTGTATTGCCCTTTGTACGCATACACTTGTATCTCTAAATCTCTATTTATCTCTTGTCTCTGTATCTCTGTCTCCATTTCTATATCTACAGTTGACCCTTAAACAACACGAGTCCACTTAGATGTAGATTTTTCTATCTGCGGGTTCTGCATTCATAGGTTCAATCAACCTTAGATGTCAGTTGGTTCAATCTCTGGATGAGGAACCAGCATATATAGAGAGAGCTGAGGGAAAGTTATATGAGGCTTGTTGACTGTGCTGCCGGTCAGCACCCCCATCCCCACATTGTTCAAGGGTCAACTGTATATCTGTATCCCTGCAGACACATAGCTATAGATGAAGCTTCTGGAATGATGCACAAGAAACTTTTATAATTTCGGCATCAATGAAAAAGGACTGACCTCTTTGTCCTGTTTGTGCTTTTACTGTGAATGTGCCCCTTTATGTGGATTGAAAAAAGGACTATTTTTAAAAGAAAATCAAAACCCATTTATTGAGCCAATGCAAGTGATATTCAGTGGATAAGATATCAATGTCTCACCTACACAAAAAGTTTTGCCCCAAGACTCCTCCCTCTCTGGTCATGCAGTTCTACCCTCCAAGGTGTTGATTGGTAACTCACAGAGGCAGGAAGATGGCCTGACATAAAAGGTAGCTGTTGTTCCACGGCACAGTTTAATGTGCTTCCCTGTTTAAGATTGCTTCCCTGTGGATGGCAGCCTATTATGAACCCCAGTGTCTTCCTTTTGGGTGGCCCCCAGCTTGACTTGTCACCATTTTAACACAGATTCTGTGGCAAGCCTTAGGACTGGTGCAGGTGATGGCATCAAAAAATGCCTTGTGAATGCAAACATCCAGAAGTCATAGAAGACCGGGTGTCTGAAGGGATTCAGACCGCCCCCTTAGCCCTAGTTTGTGAAAACCAAGACATTTGAAGATAAAGTTCCCTGTGCGTACAGAAGGTCAGCCTGAGTCAGACACACACTTGTGCATGACCCTGGCCGTGGGCGAGACAACCTCCCAGAGGAAGGCTGCATCGCTGGCCCCGAAGCTGAACAGCATGCTCCAACACCTCTGGGCTAGGCCTGCTGAGTGAGAAGACCCAGTCAGCTGGACCTGGACTTGCAGTATTTTCCAGGGCTCCATCCTGAAAGTGCTCGTCTTCCTGCCCCCTTCACCTCCTCCCCTACACTCCCTCGCCCCCCACAATATTTCCTCCTAGTTATTGCTCTGTTGGGCTCTGCAGTGAAATGGGACAGTTGTCTACACATGCATGTGCAAACCTATGATGTGTGTGTGTGTGATATGAGTACACATGGCTCAGGTGTAGGGATATGTGTAGGTGTGTGCAGGGTGGTGTGATAGCTTTCTATGCCTAGTTATCAAGCAACTAAGTACAAGTATATAACACATGTAAATAGGTGACAATAGGCTCCTGTGTGTGTGTGTGTGTGTGTGTGTAAGATAAAGGAATGATTCTGGTGGCATCTTTCTGGAAAGATGGGCATGATGATTCTGGACAGTTGGCACAAACGTCCTGAGAGTACCATTTCTTCTTTTTGCAAAAGGGGGATGAAGCAAATAGTATACCTGCCCCATGCAGCCACTGGCCTGGATGAGATCCCTTAGTCATGTTGTGGAAGGAATCCCAAGGTAGAGAAAATGAGGCCGGGGAGGATTCATCCACATTCAGCAGGGAATCTCTCCCCTTTTCTTCTTTGGGAGACAGGGCCCTGGCACAGGAGCACGGAGCGGTCAGCAGAAGGGCCAGACCCAGGAGTCCTGCCTCCCCCGCATCCCGGTTTTCTCTTTACACAGTGGGTGAGATGAAAGACTTGGACTTGGGAATCAGGCAGTTCTGCATTCAGATGACAGCTCCATTACTCCCTGTCTCGCTGACCTGACGGTTACCTACTCTCTGGCCTCAGTTTGCCCATTTGTAACAAGGGGAGCGATCATAAGAGGACCTGCCTTGTAGAGTCAGGGGCATAGTGAAATGAAAAGTGCTTCCTCTCTTCATCCCCTGAGCTCAGCCTATCAGAGCAGCTCCTGTGGGGCCCCTCTGGGCGGTGAACAAAGTGGGGACGCCCACCCATGCACTGGCTTCCCAGGAAGGCGCGACAGTTATAATGATGATGATAGTAATCAGAATGTCATAGACCTGTGAATTCCTATACACTCTTCAAGGAGAGTCTGCTTTCTCTAATTTGTTTTTCTGTGCAAGCTTGTATATAAACCTGCAGCTTCCATCAATAGAGCGTACTCTATAGACAGGCCCCATGCTAAGCATTTTACATGCATTCTCATTTAATTTTCACAACAAATCTATGAAGCAGGTATTATTATTCTTTCCCCACTTTACAGATGAGGATGGTGATAGGAAACCATAGGAGGTTTCCCCCAAGATCATGTAGCTTCTAGTGGCAGAGCCCAGATTGAGAGCCAACCCTCAAATTCACAGTCAGTATGCTTTATTTAGAAATCAAACAGGGAGGAATGTAGGACCCTGTTGCAAAAAATAAATAAATAAATAAAAGGCCTAACAGATGTTAAAGAACCTGCCTCAGGCACATAGTCAGTTGATGACAAGTCTAGAACCCGGGACCTGCCCAGCACTGGCTAGTGTAAGGGTCTAACAAAACAGAGGGGCTGGTGGTATCGCAGTAAGCACACTCGCCTTCTGAGAGCCCAACAAAATAAATAGTTAAAAACCGTAAGAATCTTTAGTGGCACCTTCATAGGATGTTTGCCTTCTCTCTATAAATGGAAACTCTGAAGCACCAGACAGAAAAGGATTCATGCAAACTGTTCCAGGAACCATGGGGGCATGACCCTCAACCAGCTGGTGGTGCATCCCAGGCTCCCCTGGAGCTGACACTGGGACCCAGCCCACCTCTTCCACCTTTTGCCCTTCCTGCCTCCTCCAGCATGAGCAGTTCCGTGGGCCTTCTCCCCTATTGCTGTAGCATGCTGCAAGAATTCCCAAGCACAGCAGGGAAGAACCCACTTTTAGAAACACCCAAACAAATGACTTTCCAAGGAATCTTCTGTTTCAAAATGATGAGCTGCAGGCTCAAAGCCACCGTGGGGAAAGAGCCCTTGGTTTGCACCCTTTACCCCAGCTGCCTGCCTGCTGCTCCCCCTAGATGGCCTGGAGGAGCAGCGCCCGTTGCCCCCCAGATCCCGGAGAATCCAGAGAAGTTAGTGTTTCTCAACAGGTCATTTGGACATTTGGGATTTATGTTGAGAGCTAGGTACATGGACCAACCACTTGTAATGTCAGCTGGTGGAGGAATGTGTCGTGAAAGAGTCTCACACAGGCACACACACATACATGACAACCGTGCAATTCATTTATTGTCAAAGAGGCTGTGACTGAGGAAGGAACCTTGCTGTTGGGAAGTGATTGAAATGCATTGAGATAATTTCTCTGTAGCTACCTTGTTCAAATGGCTCTTTCATGACAATGCAGTGTGGTTTCTGCAAAGAGACACTGACGTATGCCCAGGCTTTCAGAGGCTATTTTGGGATGAATGGGCTGCTGGGCTGGCTTTTGTGGGTTCTCGTTAAATGAAATAAATCTGGAGGCCTTAATTCTGGGCTTTGTCTACATGGCCGGACATGGAGCATGGAGTTGCTGGAAATGGCTAAGGCAGGAGCTGGATTTAAAGAGACTGAGCTCATTAGCCCAACACTGGTGTCAAAGATGAATGCTATGCCTCTAGAGAAGATCTCAGGGAGATATTTGTTCACCACAAATGAAGGCCTGTTGGATACTGTGGGGTTTGCAGAAGAAGAGACTGAATGTGCTGAATGGTGACATGAGTCTCAGAACGACAGCTCCAGCTCTCTGGACCCCTCGGCTCCAGGCCAACTCCCTAGCCCTCTGAGAGTGCACACAGGTACACACGTCAGATGCATGCACCCCCTCAGGTGCACACAGAACGGGGACCAACCAGGAGAGGGTCACATCCTAGCAAGAGGGTGAGCGTACCCCAGTTTGGTTCAGTGACAATAGTCAAGGAAAGTCACAATACATGTGGCACAATACGGGAACCTCAAATAACTTTCCAGAGCTCTGCTCAGAAGACCTATGTGGGGTTCTTCAGAAGAAAGAGGACGTAAGGAAGGGAAGAGAAGTCAGTGAAGGAGTCCAGGGAGCTCAAGGAAATGAGGTCACACAGGTAGTTGATCCCCTAACTGCTCAACATAGTGAGGGGGCAGTCCCCTCTCATTATCTCTCCCCATGTGGCCATGTTCAATCCCCAGGAGACACTCTGCTAACCCCCAGAGCCGGGAGAGGAAGTTTGAAGGACTCATGACGATAAGCCAGGCTCCTTAATTATAGCCACCAAAGGGTGTGTTGAGTGGGTCTGTTGACCTTGAGTGGGAAAGCAGTACAACCTTGGATTCAAGGTGTCAACTCTGAGCTAAGTCCTCCGGGCACCATGCCTTTAGGGTGTGGTCTTGTCCACCCCTCTTACTGATGCTGCAAACTTCCACGGCTGTGTTGATTCTCCCAGAACTTCCTGAGTAGCTGACATGTGTCAGGCACTGTGATACGAGCTGGATGATGCAACGATAAACAATGATTAAAAAAAGACGTTTTCCCCGCCCTGGAGGTGTTCATTGTCTAGGGACAGATATGGATACATAAGTTTTAATACCATGACATTTTAGAATACATTAGAATAAATGAAAGAACAAGGTGTTGTGTCAGTAACGGTTGGATGTGGGAGGCCTTGGAAATCCTAACAACAACAAAAAAAGACTTCTGAGCTAGTTTTTGAGAGTAAACATGGAGCTAGCAAGGAAGAGAGGAAGGGAAGATATTCTCGACAAATGGGATAAAGTCTCAGAGGCAAGAAACAGCAAGGATGACCAAAGGGTGCAGGTGGTCACGGCATGCTTCCTGGCAATGGTTCGTTTACCAAGAAGAAAAGGCCACGGCCAACAAGAAGCCTTTGGCTAATGCTTTGGTGTCTGCACCAGCTTTCACATACAGGGTTTAGTTTGATTCTCAAAACGGCCCCGTGGGTGTTAGCCCCATTCTACAGATGAGTAATGAGATCGAAGTTACACACCGCCCATTAGATGCAGCGCTGATGAGAAGGGAGAAGGGGAGAGCTGCCGAGAATCCATCCAGCCATCTCCCTCCAGAGCTGGCAGTGGCGTGATGGCAAGGGAAGGAGGAGTGCAGCTGGGGGCAGTTAGCTAAGGCTTTCTTTGCACTGATCCTAAAGGGAATGAGCTCTGCCTCATTCAAGATGAGTGGCTTCAGGTTGTTGGCAAGGGAAATTTACAAAGCCTTTTCTCTAGACCCTAGAAGCTGGGAGGTGGAAAGCAAACACTAGGATGTCACTGCGCTTCTCTGCCTGCTCCTGACCCTCCTGGAGCAATTGGGAGCCTTCCAGGGGAGCGGTTACTGTCTCCCCACACTGTTCCTGTGTTTGGTGGCGCTGTCCTTCCAGGCACTGAGCTCCAAACCTCGGAAGTCCCATCCGACTACTCCTCAGTGCTCTGGATCTCATTTTTGTTTATCTATTAAAAATAGTGATATTGGGCCTCCCTGGTGGCGCGCTGCACTGTGGCTGCACTTCTGCAGCCACTGCTGCGTGAGTTCGATCCCCGGCCAGGGAGCTGACCCACATGGCGCAGCAGACCTCTCCTGTCTCGCCCGCTTGCTCCCCTCAGCAGTGTGCTTCAGTCCATCTGCCTATTCTGCTCCCCACTCTGTCTCTGGTGAATCCTCTCACCCCCTGCACCTCTGGCCTGTACCTCAGCTCTTGTGTGCATAAATAGATAAAATGTTTACAAAAAATAGTGATATCGACTCTCCTCGTCTTACCAAATTGCCAAGAAAAATCAAATGAATCATGTAGGTGAGATCACTTAGCAAATCCAGGGTTAAACCATAGTAATTATTATGTGTGCATTATAATCATTATTGTACATACACTCTTCTCTTTTAGGGTGTGCTCTACACCCCATGGACACATCAACCTCTTGTGATCAGGGAACATTTCGAAGGGGGCTAGTTCAAGTGGAGATGCACTGTCATTACAAAGATACCAGATTTTAAAGACTTCCAACCAAAAGAAGTCAAATGTCTTTAACAATTTTTGCAGTGGTCACTTGTTAAGTTAATAGTTAGTTTGCATACATTTGCTTCTATAAATCAGACCATTAAAATGCACACCGCATGTTGTTGTTGTTTACGCATTTAATGTGGCTACTAGAAACTTACAATGGCATATGTGACCCACATTATAATTCCATTGGACACTGCTGTCCTAGAAAATTGGAAACGTTTTGTGTTCATCTTTTATAGCACCTTGTGGGAGCGCTATCAATATTTGTTAAGTGAATTGTTCATCCACTCAGTAATTCTAGGGGAGGCTGGGCTGTGATGCTGGATTGTGTGGGAAGGAGCTGGATGGGCATTTCCCAGGTCCAGGCTGTAAGAGGGTGACCAGTGGCGCCCCCTGCGATACCACCACCACTCAGCCCCGAGGGGGTCCTGGCTCACTCGCGCTTCTGCCTGCCCCACCTCTCCCAATAACTAGCAAGGATCCAGTCATTAGAAAGGAAGAGTTATGGGCCTCCCTGGTGGTGCAGTGGGTTAAGCAACGCACTATGAAGCAAACCGCAGCCACTGCAGCACGAGTTCGATCCCTGTTGCCGGCCAGGGAGGGGGCCCACATGGCACAGCAGACCTCTCCTGCTGTGCCCGCTGCTCCCCTCAGCAGTGTACTTCTGTTGATCTGCCTGTTCTGCTCCCCGCTCTCTGTGGTGAATCCTCTCACCCCCCACACCTCTGGCCTGTACCCCAGTGCTTATATGCATAAATACATAAATCTTTAAAAAAAAAAAGAAAGGAAGAGTTGAGAACTGGGTGTGATATGTTTTACATGCATGATTTACAACACAGCACCCTAAGATGGCAGCCCCCACATGGCGCTTCTGTGAGTGAGGGGGTTGGGACCACTATGCCTCTGTGCATGAAGCGGCAGATTCTCAGACCTGGAACTTTTCCTGCTGGGCTATGTGGGCAGGGCACCTGCCTTCAACATGCACAGAGCAGGAGAGGAGCCAAGGATTGGAGGCTCTCGGAGCTGGCCAAGGACACTGGGAGTGCTGAGCCAAGGTCATGGCCATTAGCACTCCCAGCCCCTTGCCACCTGCTTCTCGCCTTCCGTTGGGATCCCTCTTCCTTCTCAAGCGGCAGAACCCTGGCTTTGACACCCAGGAAACACTGCAGGTCTAGCCCTGAACAGATGCCTTTACGACCTGTCACCTTCAGGACACAAGGGCCGGCATCTCCATTACGGTCCCCAGCAGCCCCTCCAGGCTGGGGCAGGTGACCTGTCATCCATCCCAAGCTGACCCGCGGAGACAAGCCTGCAGATGCGAACACCCAAAGTGGGGGGACTGGGTGGCCCTACCTCCTTTTGACTCCATAATAGTGTTTGAAAAGATTATATGACTTTTTAAAATAGAGTCTTAGCAGGCCTAGGAGAGGGATTTGTCTCTCCTGAGTGTCTTTTCTTCAGGATATGTGTCAGAAGGATTCTTAAATCTTCAAAAAACCCTCATCTCTTCGTGAGCATGAGAACGTGGTAGCAGTAAGGCACAGTAAAAAACCTGCTGATAGACAGATGGAATGGTGTAATTATACGCAGGAGGGAGAGAGGGAGCGTTTGCTGAAATTATTAGTGTGGGCAGACAATTAGAGGCTTTTCCAGAAGATTACACTTTTCCCTCCCATCTGCGCTCCATTTAGGAGTTTTTACATTCACAATGCTATTTCCTCCTCAGCTGTGCCATTTGCCATTTTGCCCAAATTATTATTGTGCTTGACTTTGCGTTTGTTCAGACTTCGCCAGCATCCCCGTCTTCTCTTTCTGGCACTTGCTCTCTCGGAGCTTACTAGGGCTCTCTCTCCCTTCCCGTCACTTTCAATCTCTTCTTCCTTCACTCTCCCTTCCTGCTGCACCCCTCATCCCCGAACAGAGATTCAGAAATGCCTATCGAGAGTGGGGCCGCTTTTTCCCTTTTTCCGTAGGCTGAGGAGGACGTGATCTAATGTGAAATAACAGGAAGGAGATCAAAACAATCTCCAGTTCCACTTTCGGCCCCTGGGACATACACTGAAGTCACAGAAGAGGCCGGTCTCCCCTTCTCCCAGGAGTGAGACCATGAGAACACTCAGAACCTGTGGTTTGGAGGGGAGGGAAAGAACCAGTGTTCTCCGCATTCAGTTGTACCTGAATTCAGGTTCTGTGGTTAGTCCAGTCCTCTGACTCGCTAAGCCCCGGGCTTGAGATCCAGGATTCATTCATGACCACCCTTCATCTATTTATTCATTCAGCACAGAGTCATTAAGCACCTACTGTGTGTCCTGGTCGCAGGCTTCATGCTGGAAAGGTAGAAGAGAACCAATGTTGATTCAACCTCTGTTCTGAGTCAAGGCACTTTGGCAAGCGGGAATTACTGTCTTCGCGTCTTAGATGAGAAAAGAGGTTTGCAGTAATTGACAGGGTGCCAGACCCCTGGGTCTCTGACTCCAAGGCCAGTGCTCCCACAGTGCACCCTCACCCTGGGGAAACAGGAAGCGCCAGCCCTCTTCTTGATAAACAAACACATAAACAATTACAATAGCAAGTGAGGAAGACTGTGAGCCAGGACAGCGTGGGTCTGTGGAGCCGGGAGGGAGAAGGAACTAGGCGTGCACAAGCAGCCAGAACAAGTGTGGTAGGGCCGCTGCCCAAGGACAAGTGCAAGTTCACCAGGGAGAAAAGGCAGGGAAGGTGTTCTGAGCAAAGGAACAGTAGGTGTGTACGGCGGAAAGTTAAACGGCAAGAGCTGGGGCCTCCCTGGTGATGCAAGGGGTTAAGTACCACACTGTGACGCATCTGCAGCCACCGCAGCACGAGTTCGATCCCTGGCCAGGGAGCTGACCCACATGGCACAGCAGACCTCTTGTGCCTCATCTGCTGCTCCCCTCAGCAGTGTCCTTCAGTCGATCTGCCTGTTCTGCTCCCCACTCTGTTTCTGGTGAATCCTCTCACCCCCCGCACCTCTGGCCTGTACCCAAGTAAAAGGCAGGAGCTGATGTGCGTTAATGCCTGCATTTCAGTCCCGCCCTATCGTGTACATTATTCCATACAATGCTCAGGGCGCGCCTGAGATGGTCATCGCTGTCTCCCTTAACACAGGTGAAGAAACTGATGCTCAAGAAGTGTAAGCAAGAGCCCCACTCTGAGTGCTGCTCAGTCTGACCCGAATCCAGCTTCTGCCCTTCGGGGAGAGTCGCTGAGATGCGTTCAGACAATGAGGAATGTGAGGCGGGCCAGCACACCCTCCTGCTTAGGGGAGGAGTGTGTGACTGGGGAGTCACATCAGCTCACCAAGGGCCTTAGGAGCCACGTGACAGGGTTTAGCCTATGGAGTTACGTGGCACCACCATGGAGTTCAGGTTGTGTGGATTGGCAATGTCTGTATAGAGGGTCGATGGGAGAGAGAACCAGCCAGGAGGCAGGAGATGAGTAAGAAGGTCAAGGGAATGTGCCTGAACTAAGGCTGAAAGACGGAGGCAGGATTTGGTGTCTGATTGGAGATTGAGGAAGAGGCACCAGTAGGAGTGGAGGCTATCTCCAAAGCCATAGCCTAAGAAATTGGATGGATGATGTTATTGTTAACTAAATGAGGAGGGAAGGTTCAGGGGAAATAAGAAAGCTAAATCAATAAAGAAGCTTTAGACCATCAAGGCTTTTTTAGCCAAAGACATTAGAGGAGGCGGGGAATTGGATGTTGCCATGAATTAAGATAACTTCATTCTCTCCTCCACCAAAAATAAATTTAAAAATAAAGTTTTGCTGGGGTGTAACTCTCCGGCAGCCACCTTCCTGCATATCTACAAGGAGAAAGGTAGTTCTCCAGGAGTCCAAGCTTCCTCTCCTGCTTCTTTCCCCTCTCTTAACTCCGTCCCCACCTCCCACCACTTTGGGGGCCTCAGAACCCCAGATACATGAATGTCCCCAGACAGGCAATCCCACGGAGACAAAGGCGTGGCCCTCATCAGCGTCCTCTCACTCTCAACCTGGGGACAGGCAGTGGCCAACACAACTGGGGAGCGAGGGGATGTGGGTGTCTCTGAAAGAGTCTGCTGAACCTGGACAGGTGGGTGCATATAGAACGTGGAGCCTTAGGAAATGGGGGACAAACCAATGCTGACTCCACCAGGCGAATGGACTTCAGGCTGCCTGTAACTTAGAGACTTGGGGAGGAAGAACGCAAATGCTTTTAGGTCTCTATATAATGGTACAAGTCAAATCATGGAAAACCACGGGGCCAGGAATCAGGAAAACTGATTGCCGCTCTAAGTCAGACACCAACTTTGCGATCTTGAGCAAATCTCTCCCTCTCCCTGAGTTGCAGATCCCTTCCAGCCTGAATATTTTGTAGCTCTGTGATTCCTCTGATCATGCAGACAAGAGAAACCCCAGAATTACCAATGCATCACAGCAGGGGATGCACACTTTTTTCTGTACAGGGCCAGATAGTAAATATTTTTAGCTCTATGAGCTACGCGGTCCCTTAGACAGCTACTCAACTCCGCATTGTAGCATGAAAGCAGCCACACGGAGAACACAAGTGAGGTATGGCTGTGTGCCATGCAGCTTTATTTACAAAACCAGACGGCGACCACGTTGGCTGTGGTTTACTGACCTTTGATGTAGAGCATTCTGGGCACCGTGACCTTCCATCTCATCTTCCAATCAAAGCAAAGGGGTCAGGAGCCTTCATCCTTCAGCGTGCATGGCATGCTGTACTGGTTTGGAAGATGAGGTTGGCCTGGATGTTTAGCCTCTCTCATACGCTCTTGTTAGAAGGGCATGATTGAGCATTTGTTTAAACCAGGTACACACTTTCACATGTATTGTGACTATCCATCACTAACATTACCAGCAACAGCCCTGGATCATAACCTCTTTTACAGTTTTAATGTGGCTCCTAGAGATTAAGTATATGTCTGAATGTCGCATTGCTTAGAGTAGAGTCAAGATAAAACTTTGAAAACTTCAGTAACCGAAAACAGCAGGCTCTTTGTTCAAAGGCCTGGCCAGCACCCCCAACGCTGCCCTCAGAGCAGCAATCTCTGCACCCACCCAGGGCCGTCTGAGGCCTGAGCAATCATTCTCCACACTTTCCTTGCTTCCTCTGCAGTATTTCCCTTCCCCACTTTTAAATGTCATGGAGCGTGATGCTGACACAATCAGACAGAATCCCCAGTCACAGCCAGGGGAGACACAACCCCGGCACACGCTTGCCGGGATACAATGGAAAAGTGCAATTCACTTTAAATAGATTCCCATAAATAAGCAATAAAACAGGAACAGCCATTTGCAGCGAGCATTTCCAAGGTTTGATGAGCTAGGAGTTCGGACTGGGGGGGTGGAAACAAAGAGCCTTTTTCATTATTTCCCCATCCCTGCAATTTTCTTTTACTGCCTGATGACTTTGAAAGGGAACAGACGAATGGGGCTCCCTTCGGGATGGAGCCTGAGCTCCGATCTCCTGCTGCAACCTGCCACGTTCAACTTCCCAAGTGTCCAAGGGTTACTTTGCTCGCTGAGCTCTGCCTGCCTCCTCCGTCCACTGACTTGCCCTAGACCGCTGCCTTCAAGTCCAGGTGTGTGGGCAGGCAGCAGTGGGCTCCAGGGAAGGGCAAGGACTAAGAGATTGACACCGGAGAGCTGAGTTGTATGAAGATGTGTTTAGATTGTAAGTGGAGGGGATGCGTTCTCATCCAAGACATGGTCAGAAATGCCCGCACGTCTTATCCCTTTTACTCTGATGTCAGATGTGACTTCATCACTAGGAAGGAGACTATCTCAGTTGACACTTAACAGGGAAGGCTCCAGAGTCTGCACTGGTGGACAAATGAGATTTCCCTTTTGGAGATTCATCTGATTTGAAATGCTGCTACTCCAGCTGCAGGAGTGTGCATGTGTTTGTACTGTTGCATGTGTGTGTGCTGTCACATGTGTGTGTGCCTGCAGCTGTGGGATAGAACACACGCTTTCGACACTTTGCCACCAGGCTGGAGCCATAGCTTAGGCCATGAGTTCCACACTCGCATAGCGTTCCAGCACACACTCACATTCCTTGCTGATTTTTAAATGCATTCTTCACCTCTCAGTGGGAAGTCTTCTAAGTTATGATTTCCCATAAGCCACTCAGTCTTTTGATCATCAGCTCCTCACCTGAGTTCTAGTTATACTAAAAACAAAAAATCGGCTGCCATTGAGACCTGATTTTTCTACAATTATCAGGCCCTTCTTTCACACCCCCAACCTCACCACCCTCCGGAGCACTGACCTGTGAGTGTCGAATCACAAGAGTGGCTATTCAGCCGGGCTCTTCCACCACATTCAAGATGGCTTACAGGCCATCTGTAAGCATTTAATTTTATTTTTTCATTTATCATTCTCAAGTTGCTTCATGTGTGTTAGTCTGTTAAGTTCACTAAAGGAAAAAAAAAACCTACACGCAAATACTGACATCTTCCAATCATCCTGATGGTGTCAGCTATTGCTGTGTAAGATAATGCCCAGCCCAGTGGCTGAAAAACAATAGGCTTTTTTTTATTGCTCATCTAGCTATGTGTCAGTGTGACAATTTTGCTAATGTGGGCCAGGATAGGTAGAACTTAACTGGGCTCAATCACCTGGAAGGCGATCTAGGGGTGACTGGTCTTGGTTGACCTCACTCATGCCTGGTGGTTGGCTGACTGTAGGCAGTAGGGAGCCAGGTAGCTGGGCCATATGTCTGCCATCATTTGGCAAGGGCTGTTCGCACAGTGGCAGCAGAGATCCAAGGGGACACTCAGAACTAGCAGTCCCTCACTTTCACCACGTTCTATTGGCCCAAGTCACAAGGCCAGGTCAATTCGAAGAGGTGAGAAAACAGACTCCACTTGATGGGCAGAGTTGAGCAGTCACATTGTAAGGGTGCAGGTCCAAGGAGAGATGGAGGATGGGGGACATCTTTGCAGGCCATCTGTCATCTCACTAGTAGGTGGATACATAACATAAACTAGCACAAAATTCCAAAAAAGTTCTGTTGTGACTGTACCCATTTATGCGCTCTCATGTTCCATTATACCTAGCTCTGACCCCTCCCAACTTTGGCCTTGGTGGGGTCACCTCAGGACCCAGCTGCACCTCTTTGTTACTGCTGAATAAATAATCCAGTTGATTACGATTAAGGATAAATTTCATCTCTTGTTAGAAGACCTATCTGTGAATTCATCGAAAGGCTGTAAATCGAATAAGAATCCAGTAAGTTTCATTGCCTCCTTTAATAAGAAATCAACAAGCATTCAAATCATGGTCAGTCGAAAAATGTTAACCTGATCATTACCCAGGACCAACAGCCCAAAGACCAAGGCTAAGGGACTCTAGCATCTACTCTCCATTTAATCTCCCTCCTTGATGCTAAGCTCCAATAGTCCTGTGACCCCAAAGTTTTCTTCAGTCCAGATCAGAGCAATCCTTCATCTTCAGCCCACAAGTGGCTCTTTTTATTTATTTCTTAATTTGTCTGTTTATTCGCTTATATATTTCTTTGGGACAATCAAGGTAATTATATTGGAGTTTTATGAGTTGAGTGTGATTTTTTTTTAATACTGAGTTGAATCTGAGAGTCTTCTCAAGCACTGGAAAGTAATACAGTAAATATTAATACAGTGTGGGCTTCTGGATTTAAAGTTTTTTTCATAGCAATAATATAATGTAACAATAATATAATGTAAAACTTACCATCTTTACCATTTTAAGGCACAGTTCAGTAGTCTTAAATACATTCACATTGTTGTGAAATATCTTTTTGGCCTTACAAATCTGCAACTCTATCTGCATTAAATTCTATATGCTTTTGTTCCTCCTCCTAGCCCCCCCAGAACCACTGTTCTACTTTCTATTTCTATGAATTTGAATACTTTAGATAGCTTGTATAAGCAGAATCAGGCAGCGTTTGCCTTTTTGTGGCTGACTTCCTTCATTTAGCACATTTATCTTCCAGGTTCATCCATGTTAGAGGATATGTCAGAATCTCTCTCCTTTTAAAAACTGAATGGCATTCCATTGTACGTAGAAACCACATTGTGTTTCTCCATTCATCCATGCATGGACATTTGGGGTGCTTCTACCTCTTGGCTTACTGTGAATTGTGCTGCTGTGAACACAGGCACGCAAATATTTCTTGGTGACTCTGCTTTCAAATCTTTTAGATTCTATTCAGAAAAAGGGTTGCTGGATCCTAGGGTAGTTCTAATTTTTAATTTCCTGAGGCACCTCTGTACTCTTCTCTGTAGCGGTCACGCCATTTTCCATCCTCATTAACACTGCACAAGGGTTCCAATTTTTCTGCATCCTTGTTTTTTTCTGGGGTTTTTGATAGTAGCCATGCTAGTGGGTAAGAGGTGATATCTCTTCGTAGTTTTGATGTGTCCCTCTCTGGGAATTAGTGATGTTGGTAATCACTTCACATGCTTCTTGACCATGTATATATCTTTGCAGACACAATCCTAGGTTTGCCCATTTTTGATCATATTATTTGATTTTTTATTTTTATTGTGTTATTTGATATTTAGTTTTTGTTGCATTTATTTAAGTATTATAAAATTGTTTCTGTTTAATATTATAAAAATGTTCATTAAATCACCATTAAACAAGAAAACTAGAATATTGATGTCCATCTGTATAATATCTCCTATCTTCCTCCATCCAAAGAAACTAAGCATTATCTCAAATCTTATTTTTGTCATTGCCTTCCTTTCTTTTTTTGAAGAAAGTTTTATTACAGCTACATATTACTTTAAATGATATTTTTTTTGGTTTGGATTGATTTTAACTTTCTGCAAAGGGTAGAATGCAATATTTATTATTTTGGGACTTGCTTTCTTTCCCCAAATTCTATTACTAAGACTAATCCATGCTCCTGCAATATGGTTATTGTTCATTCATTTTGACTGAGTTTTATTATTCCATTATATACACACACCACAAAATATTTATCCATTCTCCTGCCAGAGTCCATGTGTATACTTTCCAAGTTTATGATCTTTATGAGTACTGCTAACATGAACATTCTCATGCATGTCTGCTGGTGTACATGTGTGAGGTGCCCTTATGTGTATCCGTAGGTGTGGGCTTGCTGACTTATACCGGACTGATGTTCAATTACACAAGATGAGGCCAGACTGTTTTCAGAGTGTATTTGCCATTTCAGACCCCCACCAGAAAGGTATGAAAGGTCTATAGACATTCTCTCCAGCACTTGATGTCATCAGACTTCTTAAATTTCAACAGGCAAATGAATGAGGATGGTCACTCATTTGACCTTGATGTGCATTTCTTAATCATTGATGAGATTGAACATCCCTTCAGATGTTTTTGGCCATTTATTTCTTTAATCATATTAAGAAATTCTGTCCATCAAGACACTACAAAGAAAGGAGAGGGGGGCAAAATGACAAACCAAGATGAGATATTCCCCACACACATAGCTGACAAAAAAACTGGTATGAAGAATATATGCAAGACAGGAACAACTCACTAGAAAATTGGCAAAAGAAATGCAGGCATTTTACAGAAATTCTTCCCTGTTATTACTGTCAGCCATCATGTGTTTGTATTCATAACACCAGCTGATCATAGAGTGAAGTTTTCTTAACATCAACTTGAAAATCCTTTCAGTGGAGACACAGCTTTCTAAGGCCTGTCCTGAGCTCGTTCAGGGATTAATCATGGAAATCTGCTACTTTCCCCCTTGACAACTAGAGAATTCATCAGAGTCCAGAAAAAGTATTCACAGGGGCAAAACCTCAAAGCCAAGATAGTCTCACACATGGTTCCCCAGGGACATGCGGGCCTTGGAAAACCCTAAAACTTAAGTCATGAAATAATCGTCCTTCCCAAAGAAAGCTGAGTAACGTTTTCAGGTAACTAATCTAACCTTTCCCTGGTGGTCTAGTGGTTAGGATTCGGCGCTCTCAGGTAACTATTCTGGGTCCATCCAGAGTGCTCCCAGGAGAGGTGGAAATCCCCATCCATACACTGAGGAAGGTTGGACCACTGCTCTCAGGTTAATGAGCAAAGAAAGAAATCTACTTAGAACTAATTTCTCTTAGAAAATCTCTGTAGTCAGTGATACGGTTAAGTATTTAAGCTTGTAAGGACTTCCCTGCTGGCATATGGGTTTCTGGGGAAGAATTAAGAGAAAGCATAAGATGTCAGCAAATAAGAGAATTAAGAATAGACATTAGGCATCAACAATCTTAAACATAGTCTACACTACACTAAGGCCAAAATAGGTCTATTCTGGGTACAGCTGAGGCTTTACTCCAATGACTTAGGAGAGACTTGAAGAGAGAAAGTCCAAGCTAGAGAAAAGCAGTGAGGCAGAGAAATAAATAGAAATAAAACAAGAGTTAGCTCTCACACTCATTTCTTTTCTCTAACTAGTGTTCTAAGGTGTTGCTTGCCATTTGCAGTTAATAGCAAGTGTCTTCCTATATTTATTCACTTACCTGTCAAGGGAACCTATTCCCTGTGCAGCATTGTGAAATCTGACTAGCAGATTATGCCTTTGGTGCTAACCTGTCAGTCCTAGGACATCCTCTGCCGAGACCCAGGCGGCCACAGGAAAGTGACAGCATGCAGGTAGCTAGTTGCTCTGAGTTGAAGCTAAACTAACTAAAAGCTGGACCCTTGCAATGGAAGCCACCAGAGGAACTGCCTCACAAGACATCTTTTCCAATCTCCAAGCTGGATTTGGATGGGATAATTAGACATGTCTACACCAGGAACTGACAAGGTAAGACAGAGCAAGGTGACAAGACGGACAGCTAGAGAGTTTGAAAGCTTCCCTCCCTAGAACATAGAAAACGGGAAACTCAGAGCTTGAAAAAGCCTGCAATCTCCTGCACACTTCTTGGAGGAAGGTGTTAAATGATAGAGCCGAGATGGCAAGTGGGATTCCTGAATTCCTGGGTGGAGCATGCGACTCTATGCCTGATTAGGTTGTTTCTTTGCATGTGACTCGTTTTCTCCCAAGTCTAAAGAGAGCAAATTCCCAGCCACATATTAATCTCAGAGGCAACTAATAGAACATACTAGTTCATTTGAAAATCATCTTTCTTAACAGTTTCCAAGATTCTTTCAGCCACTAAGGTAGCAAATCACAGATTCTTGACATTTCCAACAAGCTCACAGAGGGTGAGTTTATCACCTGGTAAAGATGGTAGCTATGCCCAATATATCACTACAACTCATTCTCTCTCTCTCTCTCTCTCTCTCTCTCTCTCTCTCTCTCTCTCTCTCTCTCTCTCTCTCTCTCTCTCTCNCCTCTCTCTCTCTCTCTCTCTCTCTCTCTCTCTCTCTCTCTCTCTCTCTCTCTCTCTCTCTCTCTCTCTCTCTCTCGCGCGCGCGCGCGCGCGCGCTGTCTCTGTATCTCTGTGTGTATGTGTCTCTCTCTGTCTTTCTGTCTCTCACATACAACACACATACACACACACACATACACACACACACACACACCCTACAAAGCTTCTCTATAACCCGCCAAACAAAAGCAAGATTGGGAGTGGAAGAAAAAAAATAACCTGTTCAACCATTTTCTTGCTTTTATTTTCTCCTTCCTCCTCATCTTCCCACTCTTCTTCGGAGCCTACAGAGTGCTGGATAGCTTGTATTTGATGTTATGAAGCAAAAATGTCTCATGACGGCTACCATGTCATCTCTTAGTCTTTCAGCACTGACAGAGACAAGAACAGAGCTTAAAAAATATACACATTTCCTCCTCACCGGAAACTGGGACAGCAACCGAGTTTATAAAATACACACTGTCCTCCTTACAGAAAACTGACACTATATATTCCAAGCGAGTAACAACAATTCCTTCGTTTATTGTTTAATTATGAGCCGACGCAGCCAAGATAAAGGCCCAACCAATCCAGGGCTCAAAAGTGCCAATCATTCTCCTCAGAAAGCTGAGGCTTACTCTCTCCTTTTATTATATTTGTTATGATTTTAGTTTGTTCAGCGGTAAATGCAATATTGACATTTAGAATCCCTAGAAAAAAAGAAAAAGGCAACCAAAACATCGTTAGCTTCAAATATTTAAGCAGTTTCCAACTGGAGGCCATGGGTGTTTTCTCACTCTTTTTAATTTTATCTCCCCTCCCCCACACCTAACATTTCCACAGAGGCCTGTCTTCCCGTCAACAACTTATTCTCAATCAATATCTCTTATGTACAGCACGCACGCAATCATGTTCTAAATGGAAAAGGAAGGTTATTGAAGGCGCTCATTGAGATCATCTGACTGAGGCCAGAGCTGGGTGAGGAGGTAACCAGACAGTGCAAACGGGACAGGTGGGAGAAGAATGTTCTCCCACTACTAATTTACAGTGTTGGCAATAATGCCGAGCTCTCCAGCTACATCCATCTTAAAGCCCAAATTATTTCAGGCTTCTCGGTATTGACATACTAACAGAGGCAGGAGTTATTCTCGAAGAAGTTATGCTTCTCCTTTCCCTTGACATTTTCATAAATAAGATCATTTATCTTAAATTTAACTAGTGCCCTGGATACCTCTTAGAGTCATTAAACCCTAGCTTTTATTTTTCTAGATGCCTTTTTTTTTTTTCTGTTTGGTGAGTAGAGAGGCTCTTCCCTGCCATTGCGGAGCCTGTGTGAGAGGTGGGGCCTCACCAAAGGCTGCTCGCACCCCCGCCCCCCATTATCCATAACTTTCCCACTCTCCCTCGCTAGACTGTGGGCCTTCAGGAACAGAGGCCCCATCATACCCTTCCCATCCCAAACAATGCCCGGTGTAGGAACAATGTGAGTTGCTGAATAAAGAAGTCATTTTTAAAAAGCACTCATGAACTAAGCATGTCAGAGATGGTAGCAGGAGACTATCCCAGGAGCTAATAGAAATCTCTGTGATCTTCCTCTACCCATCCTCTCTTCCCTACACCCTCCTGCCCACCCAGCTCCCTCTATTGTTTCCAGAACCCACAGCTCCAAAGAGCAGGTAATTCCTAAAATCTGGTTTATGTTCTCATGGTTTCCTTATAGGAGAACTCCCTCCCAACTGGGTAGGATTGTTTATCTCCAAAATTTGATGGTCGAAAGATACAAGTATTTTTTTCAATTTTAGGCTAGGTGAATTCAGGACCGGTGTGTGTGTGTGTGTGTGAGTGTGTGTGTGTGTGTGTGACTTATTCCCTCTCTGTATCAGTCTGAAGGAGATTTTTTGATGCAAATGGCCCCTGAGTCAGGGCAACTCTGTGAATGAGCTTTGGCAGGAAAGCCGGGAGAGAAAATAACCATGGGCTCACCGCCTGGCACAAAGCAAGGCTCAGCACACATTTGAGAAAATGTTACATTAACTAATTAGCTCCTTTTGGAGGCAAGGCTTCTTCACAAACCGCTCATGAACTTGAACTCTTGCAGGCATGTTCCAAAGGTGCTCCTTGGCCTGGCAAACTCCCCTCTGGCCTCTCATGCCGTGGATCCAGCCACTCTTTTCTTGCTGGAAGGCCATGAGCTGGGCCTTCCGCTTTGAATGGGATATGGTCTCTTCTCAGTGTGACCTTCTGGATCACTCCTACTTTTCCAAAGGGTCACAAGTGCAGGAACCTGTCACTCACTTGCCCTCCCCCTGGGCTGGTGTTCTCCCACCCCCCCCACCTTTCCCTACCTTCCCACCTTCCATCCCTCCCCTCTCCCCCTACCCCCACTCCCCACCCATCCCTCACAGCAGCCAGCACGTGGTCTCCCTACAGACACTCAGGATACTCTGTCTGCAAAGCGCCCTTTCTGTTAGTTGACAGAGTGCATGAGAATAAGATGATGTGTTTTGTCTCTGTAGCCCAGCACCAAGCACAATGCCTAGAATGGTCCATAAATATTTACTAATGAGTGAATACATGTATGAATTAATGGGGGAAATGCTAAACACTGGAAATAGCCTTGGAGAAGCTATACAATATGTCCAAACCTACCATTAGACATGAGCCATGAGTCAGAAAACCTCAGCAGGTAGATGGGCTGTGGCAAAGAAGCTGAGGTGAGGGAGAAGGCAGAGACCCCTGCCAATAAGCAGAACCAGAGGGAAGAAGGAACTTTAGGAGCTGGAGTTGGGAGCTTCGCTCTAACCCAACCTTATTACATGAGGAGACAGACAGAGGCCCTTTTCCTCTGGTCTGCAAAGACGTGAGGACAAGTGATAGTGGTGGCCTACACGCCAGTTCTTCTATGCATAAATAAATAAATCTAAAAAATACAATGGAATGGAGACAGAGGGAGAGTGGGGTCAGGTGCAGGGAGGTTTTCGCCTGGGGGCCAGATTCAGCATTGATCAGGCCTAGGATGCTGCGGGAAGGGGCTAGGCGAAGGGCAAGTGACCCCTGACTCCAGCATCCCTGGGGGTGTGAAGAAGAAATGGGGTGTGGGCAACTACTCCGAGCAGCCCAGGTGGCGCCAACGGTGGGGAACACTCAACCCATGAGCAAGAGATCAACATGCGATGGAAACAACACGTCCCAGTATTTTAATTCAGCCATTGTACTTGGGAATGTTTTAATTAAGGTTTATCTGTTACCATTATGACTATAATCCTGAGCAGTGCCAAGCCTGCCCCAGCAGAGGGAAGAGAGGAGGAAAACACGACATAATTAAAATAATTATTAATTTAATCTCATTCCGTATAGATTATTAATTATTGTTGCTATTATTAGGCACTGGGGGCAGACCCCCCTTCCTGAACCCGCCTCATCAGCTCATGTGGAGGTAGGAAGTGCAGCCTGCAGCTGAGCCTGGAAATCCTCCTCTTATAAGTCAGCCATCCTGTCTGCTCCCCATAGACTTCCTACCCCAGCTTTCCTTAAGAACGTCTGCTGCATAAAGTCTGCACAGTGCTGGCTCTGAGAGAGATTCTGTGTCTGGTTATGTTCACTGCCCTGCCCCTTCCTCCCCAGTGCAGAGCTGAGATCACAGATGGTGGGGGCTGGGGGCCTGAGGACCCCGCCCCAATCCTTATTGCTCAGGGATTGGTGGTGTGTCCTGTTCTTTCACTAGACCATGAGCCCCTGAGAGAGATTTTTCATCTCCTTCATCGTTCCAGTTCCTCCAACATTTCTTTCCATCCCTTATCTAAAGAACTCTGTGTCTACTATTGCTTCAATCCTATGGAGGAAGAAGGAAAGGAGGAGAAAGAGCAGGAAAGAGAAGAGCAACGATGGGAGGGTGAGAGGGTATGGTAAGAGTAAAGAGTCCAGTTCTACTGGACATCGGTGGTCACCTGGACCAGCAGCTTCTCCATCTTTTCCCTGTGCCCAACCCTTGAACCCCCTACACACACACATACACACACCATCTGCTGTGATTTTCCATTCTTCATGGGTGTAAATGACTAATGAATGTCAAAGCAAAGTGATTAGGTGGCCTTTACAAGCTTCGGTACCTACTAGGATAACTATAAGTCAATCTGACACCATAAATGCCTTTTCGTAAAACAAAAAAAGGAGACGGCCCCAAGAAATGAATTTGATTCTAAAATGTTTCTCTGTTTTTGACCATCAGTCAGGAAAGTGAGAGACCTTCCCGTGGGGGATATCATCAGAATAATGAAGCGGCGCCAGTGGTCAGAGCCCTGGTGACATGGACACGATCTACACCAAGGGTCTCCCTGGTAGTCACCGGAGCCCTCGGGCTTCGTGGAGGTGCCTCAGGACCTCTGTGGGGCAGAGGGAAGCCAGCTTAGCCAGACGGTCCGGCTTTCTCGTGTTTTCCTATGTCAGTTCTTTGTTTAGACCCATGTTGTGGAAAGGACTGAGCAACTTTGAAACCCCTGATCTAGTCCAGCTCCCTCCTAGGGCAGAGGAAATAGGCCCCCAAGGTTGGGTTTTCCCAGAGTCCGAGCCTGGGCAGTGGCAGATCTAGGCATAGATGCCACATCTGCTGGCTCTCTCCATGACCTGGCATGCGCTTCCCTTCCCTCGGCCCTGAGGGGGCAGTGTCCTGCCTCCGACACTCTCCTCAGATGGCAGCCACTGACCACTGGCCTGGGGTCGGCTTCAGTTCAACCCTGGGCTGTCAGTGAGCAGAGTGCTCCATGCTGAGCTTCCTTCAGAATAAAGACGGTGAGGCCCCGGATCCAAACCCAGGGGTGCAGCCCCACTCCCTGTGAAGGCCACTGAGGCCGCAGCCCTTGGGTGTCTTTGAAAGGTGTCAGGCAGGAATCACCTCGTGATGGGTTCTCATGGACAGGGGACAGTCAGACCTGTGCTTGTCTGGGGCCCGGCCAGGATTTCAGGATGTGTCTTGTTTCTACTCTGTAAGCAAGTTTGCCTCCTGAGAGAGAGGAGGCTGCCAGTCCTGCTGAATGGAGCCTAATTGGAGACTTTCGCTGCTCGCAGACAAAACAGAAAAGGGGCTGATATCAGCACACTTATTTTCAGCTCCTGCGCTTCAGATCCACATTCCTAAGGTCTCCATGGTCCCGTGTTCTGCGCCTAATGTCCTAGCGAATGATTAACGTGGCTTGACGTTCCTGTGTGGCAGGCAATGGGCTAAGAGCATTGCACGCCAAGGCCGTAACTCCCCAGCACCTCTCAAGAGCAGAAGCACTTTGCTTCCCACTTGGCAGAAAGGAAACAGCAGCCTGGCACAGTCTGGTGACCTGCCCAGAGCCACGCCGACAAAGGGTGTGGACGCCCTAGACCCGCGGCTCCCCGTGGGGTTGGGAAGTTTCCCACTGTGGACGTTAGCCGTCTGGGGGAGCTCTCATGATGTCACAGTGCCTGCCCCACTTACTCACAGACCATCAAGTTATCCAGACATTCCAGTATTTCAGAATCCCATTTCTGTCTCCTGGATTCAGTCCACGTCCTTGCAAGCAGCTCTCTTCACATCACCTGTCCCAGTTTAGGGGGTGGAACATTTGGGTCACGGTGCCCATGTGATGTAGATCAAAGGGCTTGACATTGAGTCATATCTCTAAAAATACCTCGTGGAAAGTTACCTGAAATTCTATCACGAGTTCCATTCTTAAAAAAACTTCCTGCCGTATTTATTAACTCTCCTGCGCGCTCTTCTCAAAATATCAGTATCCCTAAAAGGTAACCTAGTAACTTCGTCACATCTTAGGATGAACCCAGATTTCCTGTCCCCTCTGAGAAGGAGCTCATGGCTCAGGGATCAGTGCACATTTGCGGGGAAAAGGACCCGAAAGAAGAACAGGAGCGAAAGCAGCTATGGGATGAACAGCTGCTGTCTCAGCACGTGAAATGCTCTGTGCTCTTTTCCTTTAGCCCTGAGAGGTAGATATTTTTATAGATGAAGACGCGTGACTCAGAGAGGACACAATACCTGCCAGTGTCATCCGATCCCAGTTAGAAGAGAAGGTGGCTGTGGGATCCATAGGAGGCAGCACATTCCAGAAAAATTTCAAAAGTAGAAGCACGTGATTTTGAGTCTTGTTGAGGCATAGGCCAAGTGCTCAGATTCTGGACACACTTTGCACACTGGTTTGGAGGCACCCACTCTTCCTTCACCAAGTCCTCCGGTGACCTTTGACGTGGCCAGAGGAGGGTGGGACATTCATTGCTTTGCATCAAATAACAGGTGGCAGAGAACTTTAAGCCCAGAAATGACTATAAAGATTTAGTCAAATTTTGACATCTAGTCTCCAGATTCCCAACTATTATTTCCCTTCTTCCTACTAGATTGTGTGACTTTTGAAATCTAATGTATAAAAAAAGATTCTGAAAAATCTTTCTGTTGCATGATTACATCTGTAAAGGTACATTTGATTTGCTTGCCATGTATTTCTTGTCTCTCAGGACCTGGGATTCTGACAGGCAGATGCCTCAGAAATACTCATCCAATTTTATTAGCCTTGCTGTGCCCAGAACAGAAGAGTCTGGGAGTGGGATTAATACTACGAGAAATTCAATTAAACAAATATTGGCTGAGTACCTACTATGTGTGAGGTACTATGCTAACTCCAGTGACAACAATTTGCAGAGCTTAGGCATTGGCCTGCAGGTTATATTGCTGATTTGGAGTGTGTGTGTGCGCGTGCGCTCTGTGCATACATTTGCATGAGCCCACGTGAATCGGCCCCTCCTTTCTCCACTTTTCCTACTGTGAACTGATGAATAAATCCCCATTAACTGCCTCCCCCATGAGCAACCTTGGAAGTAAGTCCTATTTACAAATATTTCTCCAGCCCACCTACCTCAAGCCCCATGTTCCCCTGATGACCGTACGCAATAACATGAATAAAACTCAGAATGATTTCCTTCTCTGGGCATCAATCACCACTCTCCTGAGCAGATAGGCAAGTGATTCAGTGCCAGGCTACTCTGGAGGTGTTAGGGAATGTCTGCAAATTCTAGATACAGAAATCCATGACTTCTGGGCTTGGGCCCTTGATAAGTTATCTAGGGAGAGAATAAGCTATATCCAGAAGGGGACAAAGGAGACGTTTGGTAAGCTTCTGTCATTATTTCTCACATTTTACCACCTAGGAGGGAGCCACAAGTCCCTTTAGTCATTGCTGCAAGAAAACGTTTTGACATGAACTCTCATACATCATGACGGAGGTTAGTTACCAAAATGCACACATTTGCCTTAGCCAGTTTCATTTACTACCCTTTAAATTATTTCTCAGCCTTGCAAATCTTGCTGTGACAGACAGAGCAGGGGGGGAAACCACTAAGTGTTCATTTTTCATATAATATATTCCAATCCTGTTAGGTCGTGCTGCTGAAGGTAATATTTCTGGCATTCATTTAATGAAATTGACATTGATGAATGGTTAATTATACAAATTACATTCTTATTAAATCCCCTAGAATCAGTGCCTTAAAATTTCCTAGCTATGGGCTTCTTATGGTTGATACCTTTTTTTTCTTGCTCTGAGTATCTCCTCTGTTGGCTGCTGTAAGACTCACTCTGCATATTTTTCCTCCTCTAAGAAACTTTGAAAAGCATTAAAAATCCCCTAGTTAAGGCAATTACTGGTGATAAGTTAATCTTCATGGGATGTTTAAGCCCCAGTTCTTGCATATGTTTATTCTGGGTTTTTGGTTTTTTTCTCCCTCTCTAGACAGTTTCTGCCCTGTAGGTGATAGGAGGAAAGGAGAATTCTGCCTCCTGCTGAATAATGGTCTGATGGGCAGGGAGGGGAAAGAAAATTAGTTGTGTGGCCAGGTCCTCCAGTGACTGATGGATAGATGGATGACAGACAGATAGATAGCAGATCAACCAATCGATCGATCGATTGATTGATCAATAGATAGATAGATAAGACAGATAGAGTCAGTCCACATTGGGTCAATGGGATGGATCAGTCAGTGGCCGCCTACATACAAAGCATCATTGACTGATACTCTTACCAAGGTAATAATAACCTGTACTTTGCCTTTTCATTGGAGAATAGAATATGAATCCATTAAGAGACCATTTTTACCCCCATCACCCTGACTAGTCCCAATGACAACAGATATTTATTGAGTATTTGCGGTGGACTAGCCCGCACTGAGTAGGCACCTGGAGAATTAAGAACTGTTTCTTATTTGGGGGAAATTTTTGGCAAAGGACAATTGCAAACTTGGATTGCTCTCTCCAATGAGGAGATGCAATGGCAATATTGCTGAGAGAACCAGATCCAGTTTTCAAAGTCAGCTTAATCTTTCTTTGAGTTTTCAAATGCCATGGAAGAAGCCACTTTCTGCTCTGGACTCAAGAGTAATGAGGTGGCTTCTGGCACAGACTCAGCTGGGGACTTGAACTCTTGTGCACTTTCCTCTTCACATCCATGTTCCCCTTGGACCAGTCAATTGTCTGGGGCAGGTGAGGTTACTTTGACTAATTTGAACCTATAAATAAATGTGTCTGGTTTAGACTATTTGTGGTAGGTTACGGTGAGAGTAGTATGCTGTGTCTAATCACCAGTTAGACTGAAGTTCACCTTATTTCAGTGGGTCCTGTGGACAAATCTCTTGATTTATGCCTCGTATGAGTAAGTCAACCAGACTCTAAGCAGCACCCTTTCCCACATCAGTGCTCAGTTGAATCATCTCAGAAGTCACAAATACAACAGTTAATAGTACTGATTCTCCAGAGACAGACTTGGGTTCAAATCCTCGCTGCTATTTCCTAGCAACGTGACCTTAATACACCTAAACCCACGTTTCCTCATTCACAAAGTGGAAGAAATAATGGTGCCTGCATCAAAGGGATGTTGTGAAGCTTTAAAATGAATGAGATACACATGATGCTCAATAAATGGGAGCCATTTTATTATTTAGGAATGCTTTTCAGATAACACAGTGCCCTTCAGACAATGGTTTAAACCATAAGGATATACATTGTTTGCTTAACAAAAAGTCCAGGGTAGATGGTCTCAGAGTTGTTCTGCCAGTAGAGTGATGTCATCAAGAGCCCAGGATCTCTCTATTTTATTATTCTACCATCCACAGCATGCTACCTTTTATGAAAAAAGAGATGTATTTTTTTTAAATTGGTTTTATTTTTTAGAAAAGTTTTAGGTTCCCAGGAAAACTGAACAAAAGTTAGAAATTTCATGTCCCCTAGCCCCCACGTAGGCACAGCATCCCCCATTATCAACATCCACATGTTAACCTTTTTATCCTCATATAAGATGGCCACCAGTGTTTCAGAAACCACACCCATATTCAGTGAAGGGAGAGGTGATAGGAGGCACCAGTGAGCCTTCCTAGCTTACCCATTTTTTTTCAGAAAGCAAGGTATCTTTTCTAGAAATCTCTTACCTGCTTCCTCCTTACATCTCGTTGCTAAGAACTTGAGCATCCGCCCAGTTCTTTACTACTAGGTGAATAAGGGAGCAAGAAGTTGAGAGCGAGTTTTGGGTGGCTCTTCTATTATTTATTTCAGCCTCACACCTTCTTGTCTTAGTAGGTGAGGTGATGCTCAGTCATCTTTCTGCTAGTTAAGGTGAAAGCCACCTCACTGATAACCCCTCCCTTGAGGAGTATTGTCTTGTAGGGGTGCTGCCATGACCTGCCTAAGGGCCTGGGAACAGAGAACACCAGACAAAGGATAGTGGAAGGGTCATTTCTCCTTGAGTGCATTTGCTTCTGAAAGGCCATTCCCTTGGCAGCAGTTCCCACCTATCTGCCAGGAATCTGACTCCACCACCCTGACCCGGGAAGAAAAGTCCTTCTCCACTTCTTCACTCCGTCTCAAACCCCATATCCATCTGTGTGGAATCAGCTTGTGCAATCACATATTACTACTTTTAATTGTATAGCAAGGGGAAGATAGGAGATATTAATCAGGTACTGTAAGCCCAGAGAGTGAATGTAATAAATAGACTATTAAGTTAACCAAGTTTTCGGCTTCACTAGTGAAAGCTGCCATCTATCTTGTGTGGTTTTCTGCATGCTTCATTACCACATATAACCATACTGAAAAAATATGCCTTATCCTTTATAATGAGATGATAAGTTCCCCGCAGCGGATAGCGAGGAGCCCTCATTATAAGGCTGGGCCTTGAGAGTAGTGTTTATCTGTGACCCAGGGCCGGACACTGAGTCGGTTAACAGGGCAGGTCTCCAGGTAGAAGAGCCTGAATTGGCTGGTTCAGAACATTCCAGGAAGCTGGAGACTTAGACTCTCCCCATCAGGAGAAAGCAGAGAAAGAGGAATATTCCCTTTGACCAATGGGTAGACAGTCCATCGTTGCAGCCCCACCCTATGTGGGGGCTCCCATGGGCCCCTCCCTGGGAGTCCCACTCACCCAAGCTGCTGGTAGATGGCTCTTCTCCTCCTGCTTATTCCACTTCTCCTTCAGCACTTGGCAAGGTAGCACCTGGGAGCCGGTTTGGAACCATACTGAAAAAATAGGGCCCAGTGCACTATCACTCACTGTCTGGGAGGCCTCTGACAAGTCATTTATTTGCTCCAACATTGGCTCTCTCCTCTGTAAAATGGGGTTAATGAAACTGGCTCTCCAGAGAAGTGGAGAGAATTAGATGAGATAACAGCTAGATGAGCACCCAGCAGTACGCTTGATGCCAACATCCTTTTTCCAGAGCGAAGATTAAGTTATCAGGTAGGATAATGAGATCATTAAAAGTTAAAATAATCTGCTTATTATACACTTCCATTCCTATGAAATGTCCAGAACAGGAAAATCTATAGAGACAGAAAGTCTGTGCCTGCCTAGGACTAAAAGAGGGTTGGAGGGTAGGCAAGTCTAAGGGATAGAAGGTTCCTTTTAGGGTGATCAAAATTAACTTAAGGTAGGTGGTACTCATACATATCTGTGAAGATACCAGAAACTGCTGAGTTGTGGGCTTTGAGTGGGTGAATCGTACAGTCTGTGAATTACATCTCAATAAGACTATAGAAACAAAAGGCTATAGTAACAAACCCGGATCACACAGTGGCTGGGGCAACATAAGCTGCCAGTGGATGGAAAACACCTTGTCAAGTCTAGACAGACCCAGGTGGACACCCAAGTACCAGGGAGCAGAGTTCAAGACTGTATCAGGGAATCTTCAACTTGAGAACAGTATACAGACCCCCAGTGTACATATCCCCACGCTGTCAGGGCAGATCCTTAGAGAGATCTTAGCTCCTCCACCACCACCTCCCTACAAAATAAAAATGAAAAACAAATATAATTCTGCAGGTGGGAGTTTGAGAAACACTGGTGCAAACACAGCATTAGGGAGGCCTTGCTCCAGAGCCAACCCCGTGGCCCCTGCAAAGGCCTCAGGATGGGAGGGAATTCATCCCCAAACTGAGACAGGACAAGAACAGCTCCAAGATATTAACAGCATTTCTCAGTCTCCTCCCTCCTGGAGAGATTTTCTACTTCTGCCTGTCTGGTAGAAGTTGTGCTCAGATGGCTTTGTGCCTCTTCTCCAAAGGCATTTCCTCTTTGCCCATGCTATCAGCTCACCCTAGAGCCCCCTCATGGGATCTCCATTCAGGTCTCTCCGGAGCACTAGACAAACACGGCCCAAGGTCTCCCACACAATTGTACCTGGACATTCCCCAACCACATCAAATCTTTATGGCCTGAACCCAAACTGTCATCCTCTCCCTTTCGCAGACTTCGCTGTTCTACTTGAGGTCTTACTCTGGGGGTTAGCATCCCCCATCCAAGTTCACAACCCAAAATCATGGAGTCCTAACACCTCCCTCTTCTTCTAGCTCTCAGACAACAAGTTGTTCTATTCTGCCTCCTAAATAACTTCCTCTTTTTACTTGGACTACTGCTGTGGCCTCCCACGGTGTCTCCAAGCTTCATGTGTCCTCATTAATCCATTATCCATCCAGCTACTGCAGGGATCGTTTCCCTGCTTCAAATGGCTTCCCATTGCCTACCAAATAAGGTTCAAACTCCCATGCGTGGTTTGCAAAACCTTTCATGAGCTGACCTTGTGAGCTCATCTCTTTTTACTACCTACCTCTACCACGACCCACCCCCAGTTAGCCAGGAAGCCACATCTTTGTTCTTGGAGTGACAAAGACAGACAGTGGGCATTGGGGTGTCCCCACATTACATGCTATTGTTCGACCCCTTTGTCCTTACCACCCCCAGGTCCCCAACAGGAGAAAAATTGCCTAATCGTCCTGCCTGCAGGCTTCAATCCTATAATATCAAGCTTCTCTCCCGCTTTCCATGCCTCGCCCCCATGTGAAAGCCGATGTAGTCCAATGCAAAATGTTTTCGTTGTACCCTCAGTTCAAAATTGTGGGCTTTTAAAATATGGAATGGAGCCATAATTAATAATATTCCCAGTGTATAATCACAGAGCAAAGCAAGGAAGGCCCAGCCCATTAGGTCAAACATGCTGAGTGCTGTGGGAAAGCAGAAATCCATTTCTAAAGACATGAAGAGTAGCTGGAAACATAGAAGGTCAGATCACTGGCTCAGTTGGACTTGATTATATGAGGCTAGCGTGTAGATAAAGGCCTCAAAGCTGGGATGGTGTGTTTAAGAGATAAATGAAAGCAGCAGGGGGGCGGTGGTGCTGCTGTCATCCCCTCAGAGGGGGGTAGACCAGCTGCAGTGGGCAGACAGCAAGCCCCGAGGTGAGGCTCCCCACAAAAACTGCACTTGGAGGTGACCCAGGAGCACCAGGTGCATCTTCCTGCACTTGACCGAGGTACCATCTCCTCGAAAACACCCCAAAGTACAGACAAGAAAGACAAGTAACACGTTTCCTTGCTGCTTCAGGAGCGGGGGCTAAAGGGAGGATTTGGATGAGGTAAGTGGCTTCTTAGGATTCACTTTCTATGATCGTCTCTAAGTAGAAGTGAAAATTCTTAGCAAGGGGACTCCCTGGTGGCACAGCGGGTTGAGCACCACACAGTGAAGCATCCACTGCACACAGCTGCGTGAGTTCGATCCCTAGCCAGGGAGGGGCCCACATGGTGCAGCAGACCTCTCCTGCTGTGCCCGCTGCTCCCCTCAGCAGTGTATTTCACTTGATCTACCTGTTCTGCTCCCTACTCTCTCCCTGGTGAATCCTCTTGCCTCCCATGCCTCTGGCCTGTACCCCAGCCCTTGCATGCATAAATAAATAAATCTTTAAAATAAATAAAAAATAAAATAAAATTTAGCAAAAAAGAGAGAGAGAGACTTAGCAAGTCTCCAATCCTTCCACACTAACCCCTCCATAGGCTGTGAACTTTGCAAGAAAGATGAAAATTAGTTTCCTTTTATGGGTCCTCAAGCAGTATGGGGCTTAGGTGACTGTCAGTTTTAGGGGATGATTTCTTGCCTGGCATTAGGAAAGGGACTGGACATGGTGCCTGAGAGTAAGTGACCCACCAGGAAGCCCTGGCTCGCTTAGGGAACTGAGCCACAGTCCTCCTCACACTTGGTGACCTGAGCTTCCTCAAGTCCTTCCTTGGTGCCAGTACTGTGTCCCAACATCCAGTGCGGTCAGGACTTACTGGCACTGGGTCTGGCACACAGCGGGCGCTCATAAATACTTGAAATGCTGCGAAACCTGGACAGAGACTGCCTGGTATGTTTGTGAGATCCGATCCTCTGAGATATAAACTGGGCATCAATCTAACATAGAGGTAGGAGGTAGTCTCTGAAGTCCTCTTCAAACCCACAGAATTCCCAAAATGCAGCTCAGAAAAGAAGCACTGGGGCCTCCCTGATGACACAAGGGGTAGGCACCACACTATGAAGAATCCGCAGCCCCTGCAGCACAAGTTCGATCCCTGGCCAGGGAGGGGCCCACATGGTGCAGCAGACCTCTCCTGCCTCGCCCGCTGCTCCCCTCAGCAGCATATTTTAGTCCAACTGCCTGTTCTGTTCCCCACTCTGTCTCTGGTGAATCCTCCCACCCCCCCATACCTCTGGCCTGTACCCCAGTTCTGTATGCATAAATAAATAAATCTTTAAAAAAGAAAAGAAACACCTTTCTTCCCTTCTTTCTATAATATTCCAGCAGAGTCAGACTGTTTCTAAGGCAGACCCTCCAAGTATGGACGACGAGATGGTGAGGGTCCTCACCGATCTCTCAAAAGGGCCTCTCGGTGAATAAGAATCTGGTGGCCCCTGGGAGGGTCAAGGTCACCCAAGATCACATGGTTAGTTAATGACAAAGCCATGACTGACACTAGCTTAGTTCTCTAAAGAAGTCTTCAAATAGATGAGCCCTACAGTATATACAGAGCTCAGCTTCCCCTCCACCCTTCCAATACTTAGCTCATTTAAAAAAAAAAAAATGTAGGGGGAGGAAAACCTTTCCTGGGGTTAAATGCCTCCTTGGGCAGATCAAGGCTTAGTTAATTTCCCAGCGGAGGGAGATCTTAACAGAGCCCAAGCCATATTTGTTCCTAAGTTGGGGCACTTCCCCAAACTCCTCACTTTCTGCTGCAGGAAATCGCACACAAGACACATACCTGATGAGTGAGGTTCTGCGCTCCTATTTGGTTTTCCTCCCCAGTCCCTGTGTCAGCCCTGACTGTGTCAATGAGTGAAAACACAGATGAATTTTGGAAACATATTAAAAAGCAATTATGGATTCTTTGCCTTTAGATGCTTCCTCCTTCCCCTTGGGTTCCAAGAATTATCATAAATTCGTTGGTCAGGAGAAGCTATCAAAATACTATCCATCTGGATTTAATTTCCAGAGCTGCTAAGCCACAAAGTGACCAGAGTTAAAGGTCTATTCATAAATTTTCCTCTCAGTGCCGCCTGCCTGAGCCCAAACTCTGCCTGCAATCTGCCTGTCCCGACCAGATAACAGATGGGACCAGCTTGGATTCTGCACACGCAGCACAGCTCTCTGGCTGACCAACTCTCTCTGCCCTTTCGAGGCAAACGTAGCCTTGTTGTCTTGAACTTCGTGGGTCTGGGTCATCTTCTCCTGCTCCTCTTGGCAGGCGTGGCTGTGCATGTTAGCTGAATACAACCATGTCCACTGTCCAGAGGTGCTCTGCTTTAACTGTTCAACCCCTTGACCTTCATCCTCCTTCCCAGCCCCAGCTGCACACCTGGGAATCAGTTGCCTGTCTCATACCATCTGCAGAGACCAAGCAGGATCGGGGAGGAGGAAATCCAAGTCTGTTTATGTGACTACTTTCTATAATCGGACCGATGAATGAAAATTGTCTAAAAAAAAAAATGGTGAGATTTGAGAAAAGACAGTGATTCAAGTAAGATTGAGAGTGTGCGAGTCAGCTGGTGGTTCAGGTGGGTGATGTGTAGGGAGAAATTCTTTCCTGTAGATGCAAGCAAAGAGTCACTGTCAGTTATCTAAACAGGACAGCAAATTCCTTAAGAGCTGTTCTTATTATTTTTTTTTTGTATTCTCCTGGCTCTGTGCCAGGAACCAAGGACAAAGATTATTTAATATATACATAATATATTGATATATGTTAATTATACCACCCCCATTACAGTATTGTACAAAATGGTTTCACTGCCTTTAAAAAATTCCCTGTCCTTCATATGTTCAAACCAAGCCCTGCTAACTAGTGATAAGTTTATCCTCTCTACAGTTTTGCTGTTTTTCCAGTGTCACATAAGAGTAATCATTCAGTATGTCATTTCTTCAGACTGTTTTCTTTCACTTGGCAATATGTATCTAAGATTCAGCCGTGTAATAGCCTGAAAGCTCATTTCCATTTATTGCCAAATAGTATCTCATTACACAGGTTTACCCAAGTTTGCTTATCTGTTCATCTCTTGGAGGGCATTTGGTTACTTTCAGTTTTTAATAGGAATGAATATGTCACTGTAAGTATTCACGTGTTCTTCTGTGCACATAAGATTTCAATTCAATTGGGTAATTACCCAGAAGTGCAATTACTTGATCATATGGCAAGAGTATGTTTGCTTTGTAAGAAACTCCCAAAATATCTTCCAAAGTGACTGTCATTTTGCATTCTCACCAGCAATAGAGGAGAGTTCCTGTTGCTCCACATCTTTTCATTGTCTTGTCAGTTTCTTCAAATGTAGTCATCTTAATAGGTGTGGAGAAATAGCATGTTGTATTGGTAATTTGCATTTTCCTGTTGACAGATGATATTGCATATCTTTGCAATATGTTCACTTGCCATCTGTATATATTTGATGAAGTGTCTGTTCAGATAATTTGCCCATTTTTTCAATTGGACTGTTTGTGTTCTTATTGTCAAATTGTAAGTGTTCTTTATATATTTTGAATACAAGTTCTTTATCTGATAAGTGATCTGAAAATATTTTTTTCTCAATAAATTTTCTTTTCAATCTCTTATGGGTGTTTTCAGAAGAGCAAAATTTTCAATTTTAATAACATCAAATTATCCTTTTTTTAAGTTTTTGGTGTTGTATCTAAAAAGCTCGCCACCAAATAAATCCATTATCACATAGATTTTTTTCTTTGTGTTTTCTTCTAGACATTTTATAATTTTGCATTATACATTTACATTTCTATCATCCATTTTGAATTAATTTTATTAACTCAAAGGTTTGGGATGGATGATGTATTGAGATTCTTTTTCATATCAAGATGCCCAATGTTTGCAACATGTGGTGAAAAGACTGTTCTTTCTCCATTGAATTGCCTTATAAAAATAGCAGATGAATATATTTGTGTGGGTCTATTTCTGCATTCTCTATTCTGTTCTACTGATTTATTCTCTCACCAGTACTATGCTGTTTTCATTACTAGTGCTTTATAGTAAATCTTGATATTGGGTAGTGAATCTTCCAACTTTGTTCTTCCTTTTTAGTGTTGTCTCGATGACTCTATGTCTTTTGCCTTTCCATGTAAGTTTTAGATTCGGTTTGCTTCTGTCTACAAAACAGCTTGCTGAGGTTTTTGGTTGGCATTGCTTTGAATTTATAGATTGAGTTGGGAGGATTTGATATCTTAACAATATTGAAACTTCTGCAAACACAGAATGTCTCTCTATTTATTTAGATCTTTTTGATATTTTTTCATCAGAGTTTTGTACTTTTCTACAGACAGATACTATACCTATTTTGTTAGGTTTACACCTAAGTAGTTCTTTTTTTGGTGCTATCTTAAATGGTACTTTTTTATTTCAGATTCTAATTGTTTGTTGCTGGTATATATTAAGGCAATTAACTTTTTATCATTAAAGACATAATTTTTATTTCCTTCCATTAATTCATTGATTCCATTCCATAAAAGCTAAAAAGTAGTCTTCAAGGATGGGCCAAAATAGGCAGCATGCCATGATTCTGACTCCCTATTCAAAACAGTTACTTTTGTATATTCACTTTGTAGTCTACAATCTTGCTGTATTTATTTATTAATTCCAGAGTGCTTTTAAAATAGATTTGGGGAGACACTGTACATAAACAATCATGTCATCTGTAAATACAGTTTTATTTCTTCCTGCAAGCAATATATATTTCTTTATTTTTGCCTGTCTTACTGCACCAGCTAGAGATTCAAGTACAATATTGAATAGGAGTGGTAAGAGGGCAAAAACATTTAGTCTCTCACTATTAAGTGTCATGTCGGCTCCAGGTTTTTCTTTTATGCCTGCTATGAAGTTATGAGGTTCTATTCCTAGTTATTTTACAGCTTTTGTTATGGGTGGACATTGAATTTTGATAAATGTTGATTTGTTTTTAAAGATTACTCATGCCTGCCATTCAGAGCATGGGTCAGAAAGCAAGAAAATAAACAGACTAATGTGGAAGTCCGATACAAGGGTCCCCACAAGAGTTGATGGTGTCTTGACCTGAAATGGTGGCAGTAGAGAGAAGTGAACAGATTTTGAGTGTATTCTGCATCAAGAACCTATAGGATTTGATGGTACCTTGAAGACGGTGATGGCCTCCTCCCACCATCTTCAAGGTACCATCAAATCCTATAGGTTTTGGAAGGACTCAAAAATGACTTTTTGATATGAGGCTTGGGTAGCTGAATGGATGGTGTTACCTAAAATGATATACCAAAGACTGGGAGAGTAATGGATGGGGGAAAGAAAGTGGAATTACATGGTTTAGTCACATTACAGTTTTCAATAATTGTCAAACCTCTAAAGTCAGATTCAAGAAGGCAGTCGAATATATAAGTCTGGAACTCAGAGGATGGATCAGGGCTGGGTTTATCATTTCAAAAGTTTTTCGTATATTAATAGTATGTGTAATCTTAGAATCCCATGCAATTACTTTGGGAGAAAAAATATATATATGGAGAAGAGGAGGAAACCCACCTGCAATCCTCCAGCATTTGCAGATTGGTTGGGTAATATGAGTCATGAGAGGGTTTAATTGAGTCAACCAGAGAGTTAGCAAGTATTTGATGTGTGTTGCTGAGTTCTGAAGCCCCGTGTGCTAGAAAAGATTCATTCCAAACCAGGAGTCAAAATTCTAACCACCTACAATTAACAAAAAAGTCCTAAAGTAAACATAGCTATTATAAGAATTAGTTAACAATATGGAAAGGTTGGGGAATATTCTAATGGGTTAGAAGTAGATGGGGGTTCAAAACTTCCCTAGTGGAGGTGATCCAAGATCTGAAAGCTAAAGGAGAGACAAGACCTTATAAATATTTGAACCCCAGGGGTTTCTTTCACTCTCATGTGAACAGTGAGTCTAGCAACTTCTTGTCGTTGTCCAAAAAGGGAATTGGCACATACCATAGATGCAAAAGAACCAAGAGTGGGCCTATTAGGTGATGAAAATTTCTTTGGTAAGCTCCATATTGCAAAACTTGTTGCCAAGAGTTGGGACAGAAAATCCTAACATGTGACTAAGTCTTCAGGAAAGATTTAAGCTCCCCTGGAAACTCCCTCTTTCATCCAGAACATTCTTACTCCCAATGGATCATGGACAGGAAAGGAAAGGTTGACACCTCTGTTAACTCTACAATAACCAAGGACCCATCGGAATGGATTCTTAGCAGCACACCTAGGGTTAGGGGTTTAAAATGGAGCTGAAAGTTATTACATGCACAGGTGAGTCACCTAGAGGAATTAAATTTTTTTTAAAAAATGAACAGCCTCCCAGCAGAACTTTCTGGATTAAAGACAGCAATTGCATGTTATCAGCTGACTCAGCAATGATGAGAACTGAGAAGGGGCCCTGATGTTGTACTTGAGAGTCCAGAAGAAACTAAAGAGAAAGAACAGGGGGAAACCCCATCGTTCTCTCTGGGGATCAGTAGACAGACCTTGTCTTCCCCTGAGGAAGTTCCCCAAGTTTGGAGAGCCAGTCCGACTAGAGAAAGGGAACAAGACTGTGGAGAGGAAAGGCAGTCCCTTCCTGTGTCTAGAGGTTCTGCCGCCAAGCCCTCGGGAGATGCTAAGGTTACTTGGAGACAAGGTTCCCACTATGTGTGACCGTGAAGGAATGAGACCAAATTGACCTGCCCCACACCCTGGAGAGAAGAAGCTATGGAATTTCTCTCCAGGATGCAAGGGTTCCTGACTTTTAATTGCTTTGTGATAAGATCAGGAAACACTGACTTCCCCAGACCAGCCACATCCAACACCTTGTGGGGTGCCACATCCAGGACCCTGTGAAGCTTTCATAGGGTCACCCCAGTCCTGCCCAAAGTGAGGCGGTTTCCCTAATATCACTGACCTCATTTGTTCTTAAAGATTGTGTCATGAATGTGCACGCTCACATTCACACCTGCACACTTACACACTCAGAAATGTTCATTGTGAATACCCCAAATAAGACCCTGGGGTGGGGGTACATATGACTCTCAGCTGAACCAACTTGAACTGAGATTCTGTCTGGAATTTGGAATTCTAGAAGCAGAAGCATGGACTAAATTGTCCAGCAAAAAAGTAGGAGTCATTTTCATGTTGGCCTCAGGGAAAACAGATAGTGAAGAGGCTGCATTTCTCTATTCTCCCCCAATCTTCCCTCCACCTCCACCTCACTTCAGAAGTTAAAAGTTCATCTTTAAAAACCTTCTTCTTTCCAGGCAATTCTCTTTCGCAAAACTCCATTAAACACATAAGCTGCACCTATGTGCCAACAGCCCCTCTCTAAAGCCACATTATTGCTATATTTCCAGGCAGGCAGTTTTGATCTGAAATGTTTCTCAAGCAACTTAATATCCAACCTTGCACATATAGTACTTCTGAAAGAGTGTGCAACTGGAATTTGTTTGTCTAGAATTCAAGGGAATGGAAATGGACTTTTGCTGTAATTGAATTCATTACAGGCACCTTCTCTCTTTGTTTCCTGTAACTCTCAACTTTCAAAGACTTTTCCTTGAGACGTTTTGTCCTACATCACAGAATCTCTGGAACTTTTCTTCTTTTTACTTTAACCCAGAGTGATCTTTTTCCCTGAAATAAATTGAACAGAAGTATGCAGAGCTATTGACAAATTCAAGTGCCTTGTTTCACACATTGCCTAGCCATTTGTACATTTCCCGGAATCAGTGTCTTGTAGGGATCGGAATCTTGTAGGAATGGGGGGACCCTGACCCCAGGTTGTTGGTCGGGACTCTCACTCCCCAGATGTTCCTGCAATCCAGACCCAAGATGCTCACGCCCGCACCAGCACGGCTCAGTGATCAACAAGTGAGTTCAACGATGGCCACGTAAGAGCGCGGTCTTTTTCAGTCTTCTGATGAAAGGCCTCACAGTCAATACAAATAAAATGGGAAAAACAAAAATCTCACAGGAGAGAAAAGAGAGCCGTGTTCAGCCCTAAGTGATAATATTGTGCAGTGCGAAAATAAGCCCAGTTGGTAGAGAGGCCGGATAACCAGGCAGCACAAATCACTGATATTGTTTTCCCTGTGCCATGGAAGTGAGAAAAATGTTTCTTCATTGTTTCTAAGTGAAGGAAATGGGTTATTGTTCCATAAGCTTTGCTGTAACTTTCTTCTCATTAGATTTGTCCCATCTTAGTAAGCCCTTGGAAGACTCACAGCCCCCAAAGAGCCCTAACACGTGGGCCCTCGATTTTTCAGAACTGGTTACACAGTCGGTGAATTGCACACATGCTTGGCTTCTTGTCTTCGCTTGCTGGCCCTCAAGCTCTTCCTTGCTTGCTCTCTTCTCTGCAAGGAGAGAAGCTGGTACTCAGACAGGGGATGAAACCCAGGCTGTGGTTATCGATAACAAAGAGAAGGAGGACAGGGGAACTTGAAATAATTTGCTGGTGGGAATTGGCATCCAGGAATCCATGCTCTTGCTGGTTCACCAAGATCCAAATGAATTTATTTATTGTGAACTAATGTTTTCTCAACATCTGTAAAGTAGACAATCCAATTGACAAATGGTTCTAAGCCAAGGGTACACATCAGGATCTCCTGAGCAGCTCTTTCAAAAGAAAAATGCCCAGATCATACCTCTAGGAATTCTGGGTTAGTAATAGCAACAAAAAAAGCAATAGGAAGAGGGAGGTGTAACCCAATGTTGACTCTATAAAAAAACAATAGGAGTCTGTACTTAGATAGTACACGTGTGAACTACTCTACACTCCATATAAATTGCTTCATGCAGTCCTCAGCAAAGCTCTAGGTGATAGAATCTATTGTGTTATTATTCGCACTTTACAAATGAAAAGATGGATGCATGTAGAGTCTAAAAAGCCCTCCCAGGATCATACACCTGCTAATTGGTGGAGGTGGGCCTTCGCTCCGTAGAGCATGATTCCAAACGCGACAGTCCTCACCACAAGGACTTGCTCATGTTTGCATTAAGGTATCTCCTGAAATATGTACCTGGCTAAGAGACACTGCACTACAACTTCAGCTTAGAGTTGGCAACTCAGGCGGCAAGACACAGGAGGGCTTCAAGTAGGACGGATCAGCTGCACCACCACAAGCCCCGTTTGCACACTGATTCGCTGTGTGCAATTTTTTGTTCATGAATGACGATAGTTTGTGAATAACCAGGACAAGGCTCATCTCAGATAAGGGGAGGGTAGGTTACAACTCAACCAACTTTTGTAAGGAACTATTATGTGCCTGCCTTTAACAGAGACTACAAACTGAGTAAGACCCTTTCTGCCACAGTGTGAAGGGGAACAGAGACACAACCCCCAAATAATGATCATATGATAAATACAGTTGACCTTGAACAACACAGGTTTGAACTGAGCAGGTCCTCTTATATGTAGACTTTCCTGAAAACAGACAGTCTAAACTTACAGTATCATACATATAGTAGAATCCTCTAAATATTTTCTCTTCCTTATGGTTTTCTTAATAACATTCGCTTTTCTCTAGCTTACTTTATTATAAGAATACAACTTAGAATGCATATAATATGTAACTGTATTATCAGTAAGCTTCCTCTCCAGTAGTGTATTAGTAGTTAGGTCTTGGGGGACTTTTGCCTGCATAGTTGTGGAGGTGGAGTAAGGTTGGCACCTGCAACTCCTACGTTGTTCAAGTGTCTGTGGAAGCTTGTGGAGGTCTCCAGTAAGATGGCAGGTAACTCTGCCTGGAGAGGACAAAGCTTGCAAGCTGGACCCTGAGCACTGAGCCGCAACACTGAGTGGGGAGCAGGGAGGGCAGTGTGTTCATGGACTAGGCCACAGTTCAGGGTGTGTCCTAACACGGAAAGGGATGCGTTCAGTCAGGTGTCATCAAACAAACTTTGAGGGACCTGACATCAGTGCACCAGTTTTCAAGATTCCCCACACCCCAGGGAATGACAGTGTGCCTCTCTAGGGACAACTGGCTTTGGGGTATAGCGGGGGCACAGTGGAGCAAGTAGGGATGGAGATACCCTCAGAAGCTCTGATACTGAGATGACCCAAGAGGATAAGACCAGTGCACTGTCGTCCCATCCAGCAACCCCAGTCCCCATGGAGACCAGCAGCCTCCCCTCACTGGGACTGCTCCGGTCCAGTCCAGTCTCCTTTAGAGAAGCAGTAGGGGGAGGGATAAGCTTTTCTCAGCGCTGCCAAGTGAAGTCCAGTCCATGTGGTCTCAGCAAACTTCATCTCCACCTCTGTATGCTCCTCTTTTATTCGTCTCCTGTCTGTCACATCAGACACAGACAGGTTCTGTGTGATCTTTTTTATACTTTGCCTGCTAGGTATGAAGTTTCGGGGGATGATGCTAATGATGATGGTAAAAATGCAAATGGCCCCAGAAAAGCACACACCCTCCCTCAGATCCTCACATTGGTAATAGAGGGTGGAAGGTGCATTACTTATATTCCCACTCAACTTGCTCTAAACAGTTCCAGTATTAATGGAAATTTTAATGAAAAACTAAGCCTTGATTAGGTTGCCATGCAGATTTCCCTCGCTAGGAATATTCTGGTTAATTTCCCTTGTGTCAGGGGCAGAGGCCCAAATGTGTGCATGTGTGTGCGCACACACACACACAGAGAACAAATTCTCTCCAATCTCCAGGTCAGTGACCCCACTACCAGCCTAACTCTAGAGTGAGATAACAGGATTTTGTGGCTCTCCCATGCATGTAATCGGAGCAGGCTCGGAGTTAGGATTTGCCAGATGTTTCAAAGGAAGCATCCTCTTCTTTCACCCTTCTTTAGCTGCTCCAAAGGTGTCTGCAACTGGCAGAAGTAGAAATCCAAGGGACTTGGTGCTGCACCCCTGCCTTGCTGGGCATCTCTGGCATGTCATTTTCTACTTCTGTAGGAATCAGCAATTTGTGCAGCTTCCTGAGAAACACAGACACATTCACTCCCATGAGATGTTTTAATTATGACAAGCAAATCCATCTATTCCTGTGTAGTAGGAAGCGGCACCTCCCTAGAGAAAACCAAGAGTTCTAGGAGGGAAGTAGTCAATGACTTTGTCTTGTTAAAGCTTCCTCCTCTCCCCCTGCACACACCAGGTCCTGCACCCCGGGGGGTAGATGCTGGCGCTGCTTCTTCCTGGACCAGGAACAAGTTGACCCTGCACTTTCACAGCATGTCTGCTAAGGCAAGGTCAGCCCACAGGGACAGAAGAGCCCCACTCCCTTGGGTAGAAACAAATGAGTAAGAAGTAGAGAGATGGGCAAGGAAAGAGAGGACTTCAAAAATAGTAAATTGGCATACTCTAGACAGCTAAAGACCCTAATGTTGACATGATATACTAGGTCTCATTTCCCTGCCCTGCGGTCCCTCCCTTGGTGTGTCACAGTCTCAGCTTTGCTATTTCCTTTTATCTTTTTTACAAATATATCCAGGCTGTATCTTATTACCATTAAACAATGATTAAGAGACTACCACGAGCTGGATAATAGGTGTTTCAAGAGTTTTAAAGTGTAGTCTGTAGTTGAATCGGAACATCAGCATCATTCCTAAATCAAAATCCTTTCTTTAAGGAATATAATCTTTAATCCTTTAATAGCTGTATCCGCAGAACATGCGCAAAGCCCGTCTTCCATTCACCTTCTCAAAAATTCAAGATGGCGCATACTGGGTAGTATGACAGTGAGCCACATATAAGCACAGTTTGGGTCTCCCCGTAGGTTGGAAATATATTAGTCAGCATACTCCATGATGGAGAGACCTGGAGTCTCCCTGATCTTCCTTTGTAGCCCGATGCTCAATTTCAGACCAGAGTATCATGCACATTTGATAAATATGTGTTGAATGCATGAAGAAACACACAGAATATCAACCCTGCCATTTCTAATATTGCCATGTTCTCTGAGGGGCCGGCCCCATTTTCTGGTTTCTTTGATGGCCATAGGCAGATTCCCCAAAGATTCCCATAACAGTTGTTATGGTAATGGACTCTCAGTCATAGCAAAGCACTTTTCTTTTCATTGGTCCCTAATGCCACTTTCACCAGTTGCCTGCCTCCTCTGTGATCACAGTGGAAACACTACATTTTCCAAGGTGATAACACTTTTCAGAAGGTAAGAGCGAGCACAACTTTCACCTCTCAGACCCCAGTTGCAAAAAACCTCTTCAGGGAAAATCAGCCTTATTTTGCTCCTCTTAACAGGCATTTGGCTCTCTCTTTGTTTCTCCCTGTCCTTCCCTCCTTCCTCCCCAGCCTCCCTCTCTCCCACCACCACTTATACCCTGGCATCCTATGAAGAGGAGGCTGCAGGGTGTGTGACCCCTAGTTTTGTGGACTGAAACAGACCCTCCTATTTCACACCTTTCAACCCCCATTGCACATAGACGCTCCTGGGTGCTTTTTGAAATTACCCACCTCAGTAGCTCACCTCAGACCATTTAAATCAGAATCTTTGGAGGTGGCGTCTGGGTACCTGCAGGTATATGCTGTCCTAGGTGATCCATGCAGCCAGCAGCAAAAACCATTATGCCCAGCCTTACACCCAAAACTACAGACAGCCGCCTGCAAAACATTGTACGTATAATCTCCGCAGGTCACATCCTCTGGTTCTGATAGGGGTGGTCTCAGGAGGTGACCTAGCAGAAATAGAGTCAGCAGTCCCTCTGGCTGACAGGGAACCCACTGAAAACCCCTTGGGTACAGATTAACCCTAGACATATGCTTTCTGACCCTCCTGAGTAATGTACCACCCCCTTCAATTACCTTTCAAACTAGGTGATACACTGTGCATTATTATTTGGGATAGAAGACAGAATTAGAGAAGTTGTAAGGGGACTGCTCTCATTCTTCCTGCAAAAGGCAACCCGTGAGCCTGTCTCACAATAGTATCTGTTCTCTTTGTGATAAACAGCATACAACCAAACAATACTTATCAGAAACCCACAGGAGGTGTGACCCACTGCTAGTTGCGATTTATTCTAAGAGACAGCATCTGTGTCATTTGGGAGCTTATGTCATAAGAAAAATGACACCATCCAAAACAGTTGCCAGAAGGCAGTTACAACTTTTGCTTCCTTTTCTTTCTTTCTTTTTCCTTGGTATGTTTTGGTTTTGAGATCTAGTCAGGGAATGTCACCAAGATGTGAAATGACAGGAGAGTGTGGTTATGACTCAAAAAACATCATGGTTTCTGTTAGAGTCTGAGATTCCATAGAGACTTATTCCTTCCATGCCTTCCATCGGATCTCAAGTGATCTCCCCACTGGCCTCTATCTCATTCTAAACTATGCAAAAGTCAAAGCAAAAGCAGAATCACTTGCCAAACCTCCATCCCCAGTAGCTTCCTGGATGATGTTAATACACAGCCCAGGGAAAACCATATTGCATCTTTTATTATTGTTTGGAACAGCTTCATCCTTTACCCATGAAGCCTCATCTTTCTCAGAGACAGAGCATGTTCTAGCTATGGGACAGTTTTATGGTTTATTACCTCAGCAATCAATGTGACATGTCGAACAAGATTGCTTTCTCTGGCCTGGGGATGGTTAGATCACCCTTAGAAGTTTGCTTCTCCTCCAATGGACATCAACCAACATAGCCAGTCATTCATTTAGCTTTCTCAGGGGGATCTGATCATCCAGGCAATGGGGTCCTTTATTGGAAATGGTCCAAGACACACAGTTCTCAATTAGCCACGCTAATGGAGGCAAGCAGTGGTGCAGATAATCCAAAATAGCAGATTATCTGAAAGCCACTTTTATTGACTTTGGAACAAATGCAGTGATATAGTGCGTGTAAATGTGTACGCATGGGTCATGTGTCCCCATGGTATCATGTTTTCTGTGGATCATCAGTTTTGTGTGCATCCAAGTTTGCGTTCTCTAAGTAACACCATTGGGAAGTGGAAGTAGACAACCCAACTGCATCAGGAATAACAGAAAGAAGTCAACACAGAGTTCAATTATTCCCTAGAGTATTTCGAAAAGCAATGAAGAGAGCCATGAAATTCTGTTTCAGTATTTTGTGGGCAGCTGGGCTCATCCTTCCCACCAGGGGCCCTGCCCTGCCCTGAGGAGTAGCTGTAGCTTGCCTCCCATTCCAGATCCCCAGGGCTGTCACTCCAAGCCACTCTTATTATATGCTTCACAGTACTCAAGTTTAGGCCACCCTAAATTTCCATTGCCCTCCTAAATACAAGAATGCCACCTGGGATGTGGAAGCTACTGTACAGATACTCCTGTATAGTAAGTACCCCACAACCTCCAACCTTTCTTGGAAGTTTATTGCAAGTTCTTGAGGGTTGCTCAAAAAATGGTCATATTGGATATGACTTACCCAGGAAGCTTGTTTTCATCACAAACACCTTGGACCTTCTCAACAGAAATTCTAACTCAGATGTCTGTGGTGGATCCTTTCATTTGCATTGTTATCAAGCATTATCACCTTTGAGAGCCTCTGTTTCCAGAACCACTGACTGCTTCTAATCTGACTTTAGGCAATGGCTTGAGTGAAAATAAACACTGACCTTTGTAGGACCTTTTCTTCTACAAGCTAGTACTTCTTAATCCAAGTCTGATTTGGATGATCCATTAGGGACCATAGAAAGAGAGTGGGACAGTCTTTCCTAGGTGGACTGAGCAAATCATTCAGAGTACCCTCTTCCCAGTCTCACCATGTCCAGCCCCAGCAACACCTTCTTAGTTGGTCAGTAATAATAGCTGCACTTTACTGAGACTGTACTAGGTGGCAGGCATTATTGTAAGTGTTCTACATGAATTTTAAATTTTCTTAAACCTTTGAGGTGTTGGTCTCATTTTGGGAGGACCTCTACAAAAGCTATCTCAGGCAATTTTTAAAATAAGAGAAAACATAAACCCAACATATTTGAGATTCTTGAAGGAAAGACAGCATGTAAATGAACTAATTGTTGTTACAACTCATGACTATATTCTTGCAGGCAAGAGAAAGGAGGTAATAGGTTCTGTAGTGTTCTAGGAGGTGATTCAGACTAGAGCAATAGGCTAAGTAATTGACCAGTTGAAATTGTTTTCTGTCGTTCTCTCATTGGATGCCCACTGACCTATTCTCCTTGTGAGATGTAAGAGTTAGGTCAGTCCAACAGCTGTGACCAACTGCCTAACTTGAGATTGTCATTTGGGAAAATTTCCCATGCTCCAAGATCAGGGCAGACAAAGTAACAAGTTCAATTGCTTTATGATTGTTGACTGTCTAAAAGAAGCAGTAGGATTCACAGTCACATAAAAAATCCTAATCCTGGTAGACTAAACTAATGTTGTCAGTGTTGAGACCCAATCAAATCAAGCTGGGTCTGATGGAGGAGCAGGAAGTGAAATAAGGCAACAAGAAGGGAAAGCTATTGACATGGAGCCCTAAAGGTCTTAATGAGAAGCACACCCCATTCAGGAAAGTTCTCCAAGTCAGTAATTAAAGTATATCCAGGAAGCCAAGGTATAAAAGATCAATAGGTTAAATACTTTATGTTGTTTAATCAGATACTTAGCACAAATCAAATATTACCTTACTGAGGTTATTAGGTTAAATGAGGGCACTGTGGTGGTGAACATTCATTACTAGGATGCCAATGGATCGTGAAAAGAGCAAGTATGTGCCTGAGTCACCTCCAGCCTTAGATGAGGAGTAAGGAGGCCAAAAAGCATGCATGGGACAAATGTGGCATCTGTGCTTTGTCTTTAGAAGCGGGAAGTGGGTTTCTGAGTTCCCTAGAGGATTTCCCCCAAAAAACTAAAGGTCCCAAGTTCTGAAATGTATGAAAACATGATCTCCTTGAAGCTGGGTGTACCCACTGATGTGCAAAAGTGAGATATACATGCACATTATTTCATCAAAATCCCCCTCTTCTTGAAAAACAGTGCCTCCTTATTTTTTATAAGAATTTTATTTATTTATGCATATAAGAGCTGGGGCATAGGCCAGAGGCAGCTGGGTGAGAGGATTCACCAAGACAGAGCAGGGAACAGAACAGGCAGATTGGCTGAAACACTGCTGAGGGAAGCAGTGGTCAAGGCAGGAGAAGTCTGCTGTGCTGTGCAGGTTCCCTCTCTGCTGGGGATCGAACTCACACTGCATTGGGCACTGAAGCTCCACAGTGTGGTGCTTAACCCCTTGCACCATCAGGGAGGCCCAACAGTGCCTCCTTATTTTGTTCATCATCATGGTAGACATGGCAGCATTAAGGTATTAAAGCTGCAATCTTAAAAAATGCTTCCCAGTGAGGGATCCCATGGGGAGAGAGGCCCTCTTGAACTCCTCCAGAAGGGGAGAGCTCTTCCTGAACCAGAGAGTAATCCTTGTTCTTTGGCAATGCCAGTCTTCTCTGGACCTGTGGATGGAATGGGAAGGGAGGACCAGGGAGTGAATAGATGGTTAATTGTGCTCTGTGAGCTTTGCTGGTCTCATCGAGTCAAATCATTGCCTTGTCTTTTCCAGTCAAGAGAAGTTTATATTGGAATTTTAATGAAAAATAAAAGGAAACCAAGGAAAAACAGCAGCAGAATTAAGACTCACCATGGTTCAGCCATCACAGGTCTCTGCATGGATGCATTTATGCAACTCCACTTCACACCAATTTTGGAGGCCCCCAACTTTGGGCCCAAAGCAAGGCCCAAAAGCCTGCCACACATCTTATATTCTTCTCTGGAGTGGGGACAGGCTGTGTCTGTATTAGTGTCTTCATCTTCTTGCTCCACCATATGCCCCAACCCATCTGGGTGAGAAGAGGACAGACTCTGTCCTTTCTCTTTCAAAAAGCATATCCCTGGACATGCATTCCACAGCTTGTACCTTGCAAACCTGTGCCCTGCCCCAGCTGGAGGCTTCTCCTGCTATATTCCCCTCTGGGTTGGTTTGCTTGACTTACTAAAACATGTTCACTAGCTGGATGTTAGGATAGACTGTGCTATGGAACAATCCACCATTCCTTTAATATTCTGTCTAATATTAGCTGTTCTCTAGCTGGGCCCCTCAGAGCAGTGGGGTTCCATGAAGGTTCAAACTGGCTATAGAGTCAGTGGGGAGGTAAATGGAGGACCCAGAACCCAGCCATCAACCTACTATACCCCACTGTCTTCTCCCTCATCTGTACCAACTTTTGTTAAGATTCCATGTGAAATCTCGTTTGAAAAAAAAAAAATACTACTTAAGATGAAAAGCTTGGGAGCCATTATTCAAGGTTTCCTGGAGACTCCAATAATAGTGTCTTTTATTCTATTTCTTTCCCCAAACATTACAAAACAATCCTCATAATGACTAACCATTGTTGAAGGCTTATTGTGAGCCAAACTTTTTCAGTCCATTGTCTTATTGAAATCTTTTGGCAAATAAAGAAACTTCATTTTGCAAATGAAGCATAGAGACTATGGTTCAGAACCACACCCAAGATCTCACAGGCATGAAAGGTAAAAGCAACCAGCAACTTTCTGAATTCAAAGCCCAAGTGCCATAGTCTTCCTGACCTCCCTGACCTTCAGTAATCCTCCCAGAACCCCTACTGTGCATGTGATTCCAGAGACATCTCTGGGTTTTGACTCCTTGTCAGAGCATAAGTAACAGACAACCAGAGTCCAGAAAACCCACAGGACATTCCTGGCCTGGGTTCTCATGTCCACCTCCTTCTGGAAAAGTATGATTATCTTCCAACACCTCAATCTGTTATAGAGCAGGGAGAGGAGCATCTTAGAACCCCCAAACCTGCCCTCTCTGAATGGGTTCTGCCATCTGCGGCATTAAGACAAATATATAAAACTTTTAATGGAAAGGAACTTTAATACAATTAGGGCACAATACAGAAAGGACAAAGAACATAGTTACTAAGTTAAGCATTTAAAGTTACTTATTTTCTTGAGGGTAAAAGTTTAGTCAAATAGGATTGGCCCAAAGCAAGGCCCAAAAGCCTGCCACACATCTAAAGGATCTTTCAGTAGAGACCCATAGAAAAGGGTCAGACAGAGTCAGACAAATGTGGGAGGAAAAGAGCAAAATCAAAATTAAGATGAAAGCTGCCATTGTTAATCTCCCCACGGGTCTCTCACCCACATCTGTTCTAACCAGTTTAAGACCAAAAAGCAAGCGCAGTTTTTTCACATGTCCCTCTGCTCCACCTGCCTCCTCCAGGTCTCCTTGCTGCTCTTCATCCTGCTTCCTTCTTCCTCCCTTCCTTCTGTCCTCCTATCTCCTCTCTGCAGAATTTTCTTAGCCCTGCTCAGCTCCACCCACTTAGGGCAGAACCAGGATTCTGATACTTTCCCCATTCCTGGAGATGACCCTGTGACACATCCACCCCTCCCCCAGTTCCATCCACCTTTCAAAGACATGGACATGGTGTTTTATTATGAAGAAATCTTAATGACATCAGTGCCGGGATCAAAAAATAAGAGAAAGTGAATTTCACCCTCAGAATCCAAACAAGAGCTAATGGTTGGTGTTGTTGCTGCAGCTGCTATTGTCCTTCCCCTACACCCAACATTAGTGGTGGAGGAGGGCTTCTGTCAGGTTCTTACTACAGAGAGACCTGAGTCCTGGGCACCAGGACGTACCCCTGATTCTGCCCTTGGGGCACAGTCTTTCTGCAGTCTCCAGGGCAGACTGAATACCCTGCCCCAGAGATGACAATTATCTCATGAAAACTGCAGATCCCCTCTCTTTGCAAAGTGGCTTCCTGTCCCTAGAGTGCCGGCCCAGTGGCCCCCTCCCCTGGGGAGGAAGTGAAACAACTTGAAAGGAGGAGGCAAAGCTTTTGAGTTGACAAGTGAAATGATTTTTAACCTTCCAAATTCAGCTGTTTGTAGGGGGAGTGAAAGAGTGGAGGAGAAAAGAGGCAGCGCAAATGCTTCAGCAAGTCAGACTCTTCAGAGAAACAAAGGGAGCATTTGTCAGAGCAGAAAGCTGCGCAGACCCACCGAGAACGCAGGCAGCTAGCACCTTGGCAAGCCCCTGCCTTTGCAAGGCATGACCTAATTCTGAGAGCTCCTGCTCATATTGTTTTCCAGATAAAAGCCAGCCACCGCCAACGCTCTCTTGGATGAGGCTTTGACATCAGGAAAAATGATCCTGACTCAAGTGACTGAGCCCCTTTCTCCCCCACTCCCCATCCCCCAGCCCTCCCCCTGTCCCTCTCCCTTTCACAAATCTTTGGCAGGATTGCCAAGTCACCAGCCGCCAACACAAAGAGACAGACAGACACCCTCCCCCGCCACCTGTCCACTGTGAGGTAGACCCCTCTCAGCACCCTGGGCCGGTGGCTGAACTAGCACTGTCTCTCAATGTCTTCTTCTATCCTAACTCAAATCTGGGCAGCCTCTTTAAGGCCAGGAAAGAGCAAGGGGTTGCCCCCAGAATTAAGAGGAGCTTTTGCATACCCCTGACCTCTAACCTGCTACTCAGTTAGTAGTAATATTTAGGGAAAGGAGACAAATGCTTGAAGGAAGCAAGTTCCTAAAGCTCTCAAAGTGAAAGTAAATCAGAAAGCACTGAAGCAGTATGGAGGGGCAGGGAGTGAAGCTCCCACTGAAGTTCAAGAGTCTGTGGTTCTAAGGGGCGCACACCTTCCACCATGTCAGGCTGATGTCTGTCCAGTAGGAAGGTTCTGGAGTGAAGTGGCCCCTCTGTACAAGACCTGGAAGGAGCATCTAGTGTCACCACGTTCTCAGCCGGGCTGACAGGCAGGCATCTGTCAGAAATAAGGGAACTCTCTAGATCATACAAGTTCCTCTTCATCTTTAAAAGTTACTGTAGTCTCTTCTCAATGGAAACTCCTTTCTTGGAGGCCTTCCCAGAAAGACCAATTCCATCTCCATTCTCAGTATTTTAGAAGCAGATGTGTGGAGGTAGGAAAGGACAAGTCACCCACTTAAAATTCCTTTCACTTATATATTCTAGATCCATCTTCTTGCGGTGATTGTTCATCCTATGACTGAAATGGTAGAAGTCCTAGATGCTCAGGAGAAAATTCATCCTTCATCAGCAGTTAGCAATAAATTCAGTGTCCCTGTGGACACTGAATGCAGAGTTCCAGAAACAGTGAAAGGGATTCGCAAACCAGAAAGTAACATGTCTGGATTCCCAGTGGCCGACAGCAGAAAGATTTGGGAACATCATATTCTTTAACTAAGGGCTATTGTAACCAAGGTGGGATACGTGCTTGCCTCTGGGTGCAGCATGGTGGAGGATGAAAACATAACAAGACTCAGCCCGTGCCCTCAAGGTGCTTCATCAACCCCTAGGAAAAAGTGATGGGCTCTCCCACAGGACCTGCATTTATCAGACATTTGTACAGTATTTTTTCAGTCACCCTTCTGGGTGCAGCCACATGTGTCTGTAGTGGAACAAAGGTATCATCTTCCATATGCTAGAACAAGTGTGAAGAGAAATTTCAAGAATCATCCTGCCCCTTACAATCTCTCCTTCCAGGTCTCGTTGGGCTCCCCCACTGCCACTTCAGTGAACCTTCAGGATGGGGCTTTGCTCTGGCTGTATCGTGCTCAGCTTCACCCATTAGTCAGCTGGGCTCTGTGCATTCCCTTGGCCAGCAGCATGTCACCTTGAATGCTGCCGGGAGAGAGCCGGGCCTAAGTGTCCAGGTGATCTTGAGAAGAACTTCTCTAAGAGCGGTTGTACATGGAGATTCGTGTTTATAAAATGCCCCCTTTGGGATTGCCTTTGCTCATGCAGTATGTGGCATTTGTATTACTCTTTACATCTTTCACATCCATTCCCCTAGTTGAATTTCATGACAGCCTGCAAGGCATCATTATCCTCCACCATACGGGCACCAGCAAGTGATTCCTCCTAAGGTCAGACATCTCGTTACTGACTAAGGCCAGGAGCTCAGTTTCCTGACGGGTCCAGCTGGTGACCTCACTAGCACCCTGTCCCTGTGTATCCTTCAATGAGCAGTGCACATCCCATTTCCTCCAAGAAGCCTTCCTGGACCACACCAGGCCCCAGTGCATCTCCTCCTTTGACTGTAGGAGCCCATTGTCTGTATTTCTCAGTTGCCTGGTAATTCAGTCACTCTCCTGTTTACTTAACTTTTCAGGTGTGTACATATATTCTCCCCAAGAAAATTATAAACAAGGTATCTGGCATAGGTTTTATTATACCTGCTCCCCTTCCCTCCTCCTCCCCCAACAAAACCCAATTAAGAGTGTAGGAGACATTTAACAAATACCAGCTGCTGAATGCATGAATGCATGACTTTTTTAATCAAGTATAAATTAAACTGGTGTCTCACCCAAGGCAGAACTTCTTTTTGCACTAACCCTTGTGGGGCTTTTACTAATGGTGGTTACAGAGCAGGGAGGCAGCAGCCCTTTTGTTGTTCCACCAAAGAGAACCTCAGGAGGAAAAAAAAATCTAAGGACTCTGACCTGGAAGATTGTCTGCGGGGTAAAGATTTGGGATTAAGCTTTCCAATAAGAGCAGCTCCTCAAAGCTCCCCATTTGGGGTGGTAATAATAGGAGTCCCGATGGGGTAGAACAACAACATTGATGCTTGGGTGCTGGAAGGGAATCCAGAATTCCCCAGAATCCCAGCCCTGCTGCTTATTGATTGAGTGGGTGGATTGATTTGGGCAAGTTACGTGAACCCTTGTCCACAGTCCCTGCAAAGCAGAAATAATAGTTGTGTCCATGCCATAGTGCTGTTATGAGGATGAAAGCAAGTGCCTGGCACTGTGCCTCACATCTAGAAAGTGCCCAAGGGGTGTCGCCATTACCAGAGACTTGCTCGCTGGGTGAGCTCCATGCATACCCCTCCGCTGCCATGGTTGTTCCAGAAACCCTAAAGAGAGAAAGCAGTTTACCGCTGGCTGGAGGATGCCAATTCCACATTAAAAAATCAAAAAGGAGCCCAAAAAGCCCATCCTTTCATTCTGAGCTGAGATCCAGCTGAGACCCCAGCTTGCCAGTCACCCCCAGAAACTCAGGTTCTTCTTAAAGGAATTTTCAGCCAGCTCAGAGCTGGGGTGACAAGCCCTTAGCACTTCGATTTTTCTTCTTTGGTTAGTACAAGGTCGAACTCCTCTTTTTGCCTCGTTCTCCAGCTAACACAATGCCTTCCTCTACCTTCTTTTAAATATCTGAATTCAGAAATGTTAATTAGGGACTTCCCACGACTTTATGGAGGTGTCATGATTAGACCTATTATTACCACCCCAAATGGGAAAATTGAACATCTACTGCTTTATGAACCCTTTATCACAATTAATGCTGTCTCCAAAGCTTCCCATTTATTGGGTTCTCTGGTATAATCATTCCTTATATGTGTTTCAAGACCTTGTACAAGTACAAATAATTTAAACTAATTAGCTTATTATAAAAAAGGAATGAAAACAAATGGCACATGAATGAATTGTGAGGTTTCATATGGAATTAATATCTCCCTAATACCCACAAATTTGGTAAATTCATTATGCATCGATAATCAAACCTGATGAATCCCCTAGATAATTCAGAAGTAATTATGCATGAACTGCTGCCACTTATTTTAAAGTGATACCAAAATAAGAGATTTATCCTCAAGATCCTGTTAGATTCCAGGATAACTAGCAGTAACCTGCCATGTCCTGTCAAAATCAGCCATTAGAAATTACACTGGCTTCAAATCCCCTGACGCCTTCACTGGCATCTGTGCAAAGCAGCCACAAACCTCAGAAATTTCCCAGCTTGAAACTTGGAGCTGGGTTTTCACTGGGATTTGTATGTGAGGTTAGGGGAGAAGGGAGAGGGCACCCCACTTGGAATAGCATCAAAGCCCAATAAAACACCCTACATCATACGAGACCACTGATTCCCAAGCTGTTCTTGGTCTAGTTGACGGATCCTGTAGCAAGGAACCATTTTCTCCTTTCGACACGGTTTGCAGTTCTTTTCTAACACAACATTCCTGGAATGAACTCAGGACCCTTATTTTAGCAAGCTCATTCAACCAGGTAAAATGAATTTTCTGCCCTTTGAACTACAAAGTATTTTGTTTCTAGCTTTCTTAAAATATAGCTCATTATTTATTTTCAGCCAAAGCTCTTATTTGATTGTATGTTTCTTAAAGACTTTGACAGGTTATTTATTTTATATATATATATGCATGTAGTCATTATATATGTGAATGATATCTAACAAATATTTATTAAACATCTGTGTTCTAGGCATTGATACATCAGTAAACAAAACAGATATCTAAAGTTTCATGCAGTTGACCCTCTAGTGGAGGAGACATAAAATAAATAAGATAAATAATGTGTCAGATGAGGGTAAGCACCCTAGAGAAAAATAAATCAGGGAAAGGGATTAACATAGGATAAGGTACTAATTTTAAAGCTGGCCATCAGTTCCAGAAGACAACTAAGTCATGTCCTACAGGAAGTGAGGGGCTGGCCCATCTAGATAAGGAAGGGCAGAATATCTCAGGCAGAAGGAACAGCAAGTGCAAAGGCCCAGAGGCAGGAGCATGCCTGATGAGTTTAGGGAACAGCAAAAAGGCCATAGTGAAAGAAACAGAGTGATTAAAAGGAAGAGCAGGGGTGAAGTAAAAGAGGAACAAGGTGCCAAGACCAAGTATGTAAGTCATGGACAGGGTCTTGACTATTTCTCTGAACGAGATGGGTTTGAACACAGAAACAATGTCACCTGATTTCAGTTTTAAGAAGTATCACCCTGATTGTTCCTTTAAGAAGAGAGTGAGGTGAGGCAAGGGCAGAAACAGAGAGACCAGTTAAGAGACCCTGGCAATATTGTTGTAACTTGTTCCTGGGTCTAGCAGGGAAGGATTATGAGAAACCATCAGATTCTGAATTTACTTAGAAGGTAAAACCAGTGGGATTTGCTGACAGGTCAGATCTTCCTTGTAAGCTTTTCAGCTCCCAGAAGACTACCTGATCCCCAGACGGTGCCTGATAAACATTTGCTGAATGAGTGGAATAAACATACACATAAATGAAGTATTCAAATAATTTGGGCCTCAGTCAGGGGGCTGGGATTGAATTTGATTAGAGGAAAAAGAGCATACCTCATACAACCCAGCCTCTCGTGGGGCTGAGTTTCCTTACCTAGAAGAAACTCATTAAATATTTGTTGAATAAGTGAATAAACAAGTTAATTAAAGTAGGTGTGCAAGACCTGGGACCTTCTTCTGACTCCACTGAAACCCCAGCAGAAGCACCTAGATCTGCGGGATTTTCCTTTTACCGCCCCTGGCACAGGAACAGGGGTAAGTCCAGGCTTCATAAATATTTCTAAATGACGCCACAGCTGAGGTCCTCCTTGGACCTGCCCAGAAAAGCACCTCAAATGATCATCTGGCCTCCTGCTTGCCAGCAGTGGGAAGATGAGAAATGCTTTCTAAGTGCTTAAATGTCATCATCATTACTAAATTGCTGTAGGAATAAAAATTCAGTTTATACTATTGAGGATCATTAAACCCTCTTCTGAATCTGATGCCAAAATTGAAATAATTGGCTCATCGATGATACAGCATGGAATGTAACTACATGGGCTTGTGGGGGAAAGTGTTGTTTCCACATGAAGAATGGTACAGGAACAGGAACTTGGGGAGGTAGATTGGTTTTGTTGGCAGAGTGTTACTGCATCGCAATTACAATTGACAGCACAGATCATGATTAAAAATACTCGGAGCACAAATTTAGAGGTACAGGAAAATAAATGGATTTTGCAATTAGACCTGAGTTTTAAATCCAGTGGATTTTCCAAGGCATGGTTAAATTCTATTTCGGGAGGTCAACTGCAGATCAGACGTTCTGATACTCCGTGCGGAGAAGGTGCTAAACAAGAACAAAATAAATAACGATAACAATAGATTGAGCTACAGTCTAAGAACAAAGATGTGTTTTAAATGAAAATCATTACTCACAGATGCCGGAGCGCACACCCAGACCGATTCAGTGCTGACTCTACGGTATGAGACAGACCCACTGGGTGATCGTATCGCTAACCTGCAGATGCTAATGCTGACCTGTGGGAAGGGTGAGGGGTGTTAATTAGCTGCTGGTTGTAAAGCATTATTGCTTTGCTGAGTATTATTATTTTAATAAAAGAGGCTCATGAAAACGTCTCTGGTGGTAACTCATGAGGAATCATTCTGAGGACAAGAGTACTTGTACATCATTCTGAGTGCCGCCTATGTATTTGAGTATCAACAAAAAATTTACTGTTTAAACATAAATCTCTGGAAGAAGTTGAAGTTAATTAAAAAGGTTTAACAGCATATGCATTAGTATTAGCCCTGGTCCTCTTTAGCATGGAAGGAAGGAAAGGAAATAAAACAAGGTATATGAGGAAGCAGTCAATGTAGGCATTTAATTAAATGTGGGCCAGAGCATAAGCAAAGATACCACCTTATCTGCCATTCAGTGCGAGGAGAGAGAACGGGAGGCTGGGAACCTTCCCTGAAGAGCTATTCGTGTTTTTAATTAACAAAGGCTTTGAGAGTCCTTCCTACATTTTTTTTTCCTTAGGAACCTAGAATCTCACCTTCTGCCATGGTGTTTCTGTTCAGACGTGGGAGTCTTCTGGCTAAACACTTGTCGACTGGTTTAAGTGCATATTCTGATTTATACCCAACTATGACTCGTCGATTGACTCGTTCATGCCACGAATATTTGCAAAGCTCTCAGTCTACAGGATGCATGGAACCCTATAGACTCAGGGTTCTGCCCAGATGTCTGGGCTGGGAGAAAGACACTATCGACCAGCAGCACAGATGGTAAAGGCCAGGAGAGAGAGAAGTATTCATTATTATGGGATCATAGGTCATGACATTGGGGGTCCATATAAAACCAAATGCTTCAATCGGTGACTCTAACCTGTGACTGCAGGAAAATTAAGTTGGGGATTTTCATTCTTTGGGGACTCTTATAACATCAGTCTGCCCACTTCTGTTTTCTGGTTCCATTCCATCATTCCCAGCGTTGTCCTTCACAACCTCCAGCTTACCCTCCTCCTACACCAGCCTCAGAAGCTACCAGTTTATTCCACTGATTCTCTCTTCATCTCCCCATTGAACACTCCCCAAAGGCAATGTTCTCCTCCCTTTGATTTCTACCCCTCCCTCAAGGTTCAACTCAAGTCCACATCTTCTATCACCTGTGTCATCCACCCTCGGCCTCATAACACAGGAAACGTTCGCCATTGTTTTTGTCAGGAGGGCCAGTAAAAGACGTAGACCCAGGGCAGGTGCGGCCAGGCTCACATATTTTAGCACTTAAAATATTTGTTATCTTTCTAACCTATTGTTTATGACTAGTTTCATAGCTGTCCTTTAACTTAAGCCTCCAGCTTAAGCCTTTAACTCTTTTAGCACCTAGTAGGAAATCAACAAATGTATCCTGGGTATTGTTTTCCCCAGGTCTGCTTCAATTTAAGCTCTCTGCCCCTATGTTCTCATCCACAGTCTATTTTTCTTGCCTGGTCTACAAGCTTTCTGGACATGACCCCATCTTATTTGGGATCTCGCCATCAGGTGCTCAGTTATCCCCTCTCTTTGCCCTCACCTGCTTCTTCCTTGGAGGTTCTGATCTTTCAGTTCAGGACTTCTCTCTGGTGACCTGCATCTCTGCCTCTTCAGCGCCTTGAAACTCACTGCTCAAAATTACTAAATGTTCCAATTTCAGTTGTCCAAATCTCTCTCACACCTCACCTGTGTTCTCATTCCCTCTTGACCTCTTCTCCCACTTCCCACTTCCCTCCTTGATTTCACTCAGCCTGGATCATATGACTATACCTTTTCCCTGTCATCTGGCAAACACTCTAGAATTCTCACCCTTTTGTCCTTCTACCTACTAGACTTTCCAGTCTCTTATTCTCAGACCCATGGTTCCTTGGATCCACTTAAATGCTTCAATCGGTGACTCCAACCTGTGACTGGTTTATCACAGGTTATATGGGGATATTATGGTATATCCCCATAACTGAGAGTTATTAACTCCTTTTCAAACACACCTTCCCATCTTCAGTCATCACCCAAGAATCCTTATCTCCAGTGCTTGACAATGATCTGGGCTCCGGTACATCATTCCAGATGTATATTGAATGTTTGGACATGGTTTTCCTGCAAGATGCCTTACTCAACATACAGAGCATAGCTTACCATCCTCTAAAACCTCTGACCTTGTTCTGTGTTCCATGAACTATCATTGTTATCATGGTCTTCTCACTTATCTCCCCCTAAATGCTCAAGATGGTTTTGAGACTTCCTCCCTCTCCCTCCCTCTCTACAGCCCATTGGTTACCAGCTCCTGTTTCCCTTCCTTTATTTTTATCACTAGCTTTGTAAAGCTCCTCGCTTAATCTCATTTAATCTCACTGACATTATCATTGCCTCCAAACTCATCTCCCTGTCTCCAATTAATTTCAAGTACAACCCTATTCATTTGATTGCTACATTGATCTTCAAAAAAAAAAATATATGGTCACTTTCTCTGGAATTTATAATGCTTCACTTTTGTCCAAAGGATTAAGCCCACCTCCCTTAGCATAACAACCAAGGATGGTTCCAATATATAACCATCTTCAGTCTTATTTCCCACTGCTAGCCTCTTTTGGAAGCCTGCCCTTCTCTTTTCTACTGCCATACTCATGCTGTTCCCTCTGTCTGAAGCAGCACTCTACACAACTCAAACTCCTCTTTCCCTGAAGATCATCTCCAGCACTATCCCTCCTATCAATTTTAACCCAATATCTCCAATTATTGATGAGTTTCTTCCGTGTTTCCTTAACATTTTCTTTATTATAATTCATTTGTTCAACTAATATTAATTATCTACTATATACAGAGATCTTTAAGTTTAAATTTCTGCCCAATACACAGAGCTAGTAAGTGGTAAAGCCAGTTTTGAAACTAATTCCAGCGCTCTTCTCATCAGACCAGCGTTACCTGCCCAGGCACTGGATGGAATAAAGTAAGGGTGAGAGAAGGAGGAGTGGCAAATGCCCTTTTTGACCTACTAGATTGTGGGATCCTCGGACTCCAAAACTATACCATGCTCACCTTTGAATTCTTCATTTAGCTGCTGACACGGAGGGACTTGAGAAATTTTGTGGAGCTGGATGTACGGTTTAGAACTTTTCACTTACTGGAAGGGATATATTACCTGGAAGGGAAATAAAGGCATAATTTCATCTATCTCCCTGTCTCAGACAAAATATTCCTAGGCTAGTCTCTGATTCTATCCTGCCGTCTTTTGTGGCACTGCTTCCCCCAGACTCCAATATGTCCATCCCATTTGAATTTTGAGGCTGCAAGTTTGTCCATGGCCTGGTCCTAAATGTTAGCTTGGACACAGTGGTCACCCAAGGAGCTCAGACCTGTTCTTCCTAGACCGCGTTTGCTTGGAAAAAGCAGAGGCGAGGGAGAGTGGAGAGAGCAGGGGCAGGTCTCGGTGTATGGGTGTCTAGCTTGTATTAGACCGCAGAGCAGAAACGCTCTAACAGAGACAATTTCATTCCCCTCCTGTGCCCTGTAGGAGCCCTCAAGCAAGTCCCTGTTATCTCCCAGGAACACGTCGCCTGGTATGGGCATGGCGGCAGTATTTACAGGGATACTTGGCATGAACAGAACCTCTTGCTGGTCTCAGAAGAGGGAACAGTGAGAACTAATCACCAACCCCAGTGTGACTAGTGTGGGGAAGATCTGAAATTGGGATGAAAAAGCAGGGACACGTCTGTTGAAATCAGTTCCTTGACGTGCTAACAAGACTGTGGGAGCTTCCTCTCCCTCCTTGTGCTATGAAGAGCTACCCTTTCTGGAGGGGCCTTTGGCGCTCCGCGAGAAGCCCAGCAGCTGCCGGCTGGCACCTGGGCTCCATCTGAAGCATCCAAGGACATCTGGCACTTCACAGGACACCTGCCTTTAGTGTGATTGAAAGAGCCCTTTCCTAGCCACCACCTGGAGCTGCAGTTGACACTGTTGCCCTAGGAGTGGAGTCGGGGACAAGCACACTCAAGTGAGCGATGTGTCACAAGTTCAGTGAGCGTCACATGGTTTTGTGTAGAGCTGGACTTATTCTGAGCTCTCATAGTCCTTTAAATTATGTTTAAATGGCATCCACTGCTTAAATACAGTGGGGATTTGCGCCGGAGGGTGGATAGAGATTTTGTTTTGCAATAGGAAAATGGCACTAACTGTTTAAGGGGGAGATGGAACATCATGGGTCCCAGTCTCTCCCGTGAGGAGCAGAGGGGTCCATGTGGAGTAGAATCTGTAGATGTCTTGGTGAGATTATCCCACTGACTGGAATTTGCTTTGCTTACAGTCTAGGTAGGGACTTCCGACTTTCCTGTTGTTGCTAATATTAAAGATCTGAGGTCCCTTTACCTCAGATCTTTGTGGCCAAAACTTGTAAAATGCCCATGAGACCATGAACCCTGAGAGTGGTGGAGAATGGCTGTGTGCTGCTAAGAGGCTTCTCTGAGACCAGGCCTGAAGCACAGGCCCCACCAAGTCAGAACATGATCTGAGCCAGAATGGTGATGGTTTGACCAAGGTGATGGTGGAGGAAGTGATGAAGGTGATGGTGGAGAAAGTGGTGAGAGGTGGTTTAGGTATATTTTGAGACCGCCGACTCTGTTGACACATTAGATGTGGGTGTGAAAGAATGAGAAAAGTCTAGATTCACCACAAATTTTCTGAACTTAGTACTGGATAAACAGCCTCTTACAAACAGGAAGAAGATTGTGAGGGGCAGATCTGTGGAAAAGATGAGAAGTTTTCTTCAGGCAAAATTAAATTCTTTTTTTTTAAGATTTATTTATTTATGCATACAAGCACTGGGATACAGACCAGAGGTGTGTGTGTGGGGGGGGGGCGGTGAGAGGATTCACCACAGAGAACGGGGAGCAGCACAGGCAGATCAACAGAAGTACACTCCTGAGGAGAGTAGCGGGCATAGCAGGAGAGGTCTGCCGCACCATGTAGGTCCCCTCCCTGGCCGGCGGCAGGGATCGAACTCATGCTGCAGTGGCTGCGGTTTGCTTCATAGTGCGTTGCTTAACCCACTGCGCCACCAGGGAGGCCCAAAAATTAAATTCTTGTTACCCACCCCAACATCCTAGTAGAGATGAGGAGTAGGTAGTTGGATAGATGAGTCTGGAGTTAAAGGGAGTAGCTCAAGCTGTGGACATAAATTTAAGATATTTTAGAGTTGGTGTAGAAAGACATAAGATGGAGTGCAGGCCCAGAGAACAAGTCCACAGACTGAGTCAGGGACACTGATGTAAAGGTCAAGAAGAGGAGGAAAGCTCACTCACCTAACAGGAGATGACCATAGTGGGAACTCCAGAATATTCCTCATATTGGCTACCCTATGAGTCATTCCTCACAGATGGGGTATCATCCTAAATATAAAGGTCCCCATGACTCACCAAAATTCAGAAAAAGTCTGTGAAATGTCAGCACCTAATAGGAGGTGTATCTTTAAGATCAAGTTGTGTGGTTCAGACTAAGAGCTATGGGGGTGTATTCATCCAACTACTGAGCCCTCTTAGCCATACTTTTCAGGTGTAGGCAGCCCAGGAGGAACAGCTGACTTAATTCAGAGGCCAAATTCTTCCCTCAGATCTGTGCATGTAATGTATGCAGAGAGCAGATTGGAATGCTTTTGATGTCACTAATCTGAACTGACAGTCTGTTTGCTAGTTCCAGATGAGGATGCCTTTCAATTCTCACTGTGGTTTGTGGAGTGTGTGTGTGTGTGTGTGTGTGTGTGGCATTCAGTCAATTTGACAGCCTCTTTTCCCAAATCCTAAGTGGGACCCAGCCCCCGCGCCCCCTGCCATTGTCCTTAGCTACTCCTCAGGGTGGCCCAAGTCAGTCTCCATGTTACAAATGACAGGAGCTCTCAGGGACCACTCAGCAGCTGAAGGGAAGTGATGGTCTCCAAAAATCATAGAGCTTCTATGCCTTATTTTTTTTTTAATGCAGCACAGGGGAAAATAAAACAGTAATGGCTTGGGAAGGTGGGAGATTAATTGTCTTCTCTGGGCACGTTCACTTCATATTCATTGTCACAGTACTGATCGTAATGAAGTTATTTAGTATTCATGCAGATGTCACATCAAGTTCCTTCGTAGATGTTTTACTGTAATTTAGCATAAGTTAATGGATATCTATATTAAAGTGTTCCCAATTAAGCAAGTGGCCTTTCTATTCTACAGGCCAGATTGGATTGGATGGCCATGAAGTGTAAGCAAACTAAGCCTTCTCAGATCCCAGCCTCAGAGGTCAAACCTGAAATGAGTTTAGCTCCTTCTTGTGTCTATTTCACAAAAATCCTAGTGGCTCAAAAATAACTTTGTAATTGACTGATCCAGACAGACGAGTTGGAAAGTGGGTGATTGATGGGCCCAATATATTTGAACAAAATCAACACTGGAGAGAATACTAATTGCATAAGTCATGCCAGCTAGCAGGGCGGACCAAGAATAGAGTCAGGATTAGCTGATCACATCTCAGCCTGCAGAGCACAGGGACCTGCCGGCAACTGTCCTGGGATGCAGTTGGTGGTTATTTAGCATCTGCCTTCTGAACTCTCCCAGATTAGAAACTACCACGTTGGAAATGGTTTATTGAGCTCAGTGGAGGTTACTTTTAAGGCTTAAAGGATTGGATTCCATTAAAAAGAAAACACACGTGCACACACACACGCACACACATAAACAAACAACTTTTAAATGAGGTTTGGTCAAGCCAAAGGACTTTTTTCTCCCCTATGCTTACTCAGAAGTAGAAAGAGAAAAGGACCGAAAAATCCAAATAGAAATCCAAATAGCTGCCTAGACCTTCATTGGAGATAGGACTGATTCAGTCAATACATAAGATTTCTTTTTTAAAATGTTATCAAAAGGTCAGAGCCACTGGCCTTTGAAGGCAAATCTCATCTGACAGAGGTGGCCCTCCAGAGCTTAAGTCTCCAGATCCATTAGCACTGAAGTGTTTCTTTTGACTGGGCTTTGGGATGATTGGGGGCTCGCCAAGTCACAGGCTTTGGCAACACAACCCAGGACTAAGAGACACCAGTAAAACAAATGGAAAATCCTCTCCTGTTAGTTGAGAATCTTAATTTAACCACCAAAAAAAATATTGAACTGCACTGTCACAAGCTCTGGGCACACGGAGGGGAGTAAAATAGAAACTAGTTCTGATAGAAAAGAGATGGGTGATACACCAACATCCAAACACTGCAGATGTGGGAGCCTGGGTGATGCTTCAGTCCCCACCTGGCACTTTAAGACTCAAGTCCTTTGGTTCAATGGTCCCCCCCACAACAGCAGCCATCTCACCAAGGTTCCTACATTAATTAAATTCAAAAGCTAACCTTGGCTTCCACACCCCAAGGCTTATCCATGACCACAACTGCAGTGATGAGAAAGTACAGGGTAAGTGCAGGGATGATAAAGAGACTTTCCTCCCCAGTCCACTTAAAGTAGAACGACTACCTTTTCATCTGAGTGCTTCTGCTTTTGCCTAATTCTGTTCCAAATCCATATAATAAGTTTTTCTATGTGTGTGTAGACTCTGAGCCCAGGCCAGAGCCCAGTAAGGAAACTAGAAAACCTCTTATAATCATGGGCTTAGTTGGAAAGGAGGGTAATAAATCTTGGAGGGTTTCTTGGTCCCCATAGGAAAGTCAAGTAAGTTTTCAATTCACTTTGACACAGAAATTGATGGGGTAAAAGAAGAGGTGGTACAGCTTTGGATTCCTTAGGAACCCAATCTCTCTTTATTCCAATCTCTCTCTCATGTTTTAGGATAATACTGTCAAATGCTAAAATATTACCTAGATATTCTGTGTCCTCTGATTCTGAGAAGTCAGTGCTACACTCCAAAGTCAGTTATGGGTCCTATTCTGAGCTTCTATTCCCAGGACAGTCCAATTCTCCCCACGTACTGAAGTAGATATAGACTTTACAAAGGTTCTGAAATTTATTGGCCCTCAGTATCATACATTTGCCAATGACAGTGACCTCTGTAAAGTTAAATTCTCTTTATTTTTCAGTCATCAATTCATGTCCCATCTTCAGAGAAGTTACCTGTGTGTCCACACACTGTGTTCTCACTGTACCCTAGTGTGCATCATACTGCACAGTGGTCCTCAGTTTACTTGCCAGGTTTCACAGCTATCGTCCATTTGTCCCCACAGCCCTGTGCTGGCTTGGGATAGCATAGACACTTACTCTGTAAGTAGTTACTCTGTAAGTATATATTGGATGGATGGATGGATATGGGGATGGATGGTTAGGCAGGCAGATGGCAGGCAGAGAAGAAAATTCCTTCTCTGAATTTTCATCCTTTTTTAAGTGACCCACCTATAGGTGTAGCCAGCCTTAGGGAATAAAAATAGGCCCGCCATTTTCCAAGTATGATTTTATCAGCCCAGACAGCATTAAGCCACATTTTTATCAGGTTAGACAGGATTTTTTTTTTCTCTTCTATCAGTACTAGGAGTTGAAATAAACCCATAGGTGGAATTTTTAAGTGGGCAAGCTAGCTAAGTGTGCCTGCCAGCTTCTGAGCAAACATGTAGGCACAGACTTGGGCAGGAGGCTGGGGAAGAGAAGCGAGAAGGATGCCCAGAAATTGACCTGTAGAGCAAAGCAGGAAACATGGCATCTGCAGTGGGAACATGAGATCAAGAGCTAGGGAGGGTAAGACAGTGTTAACAGAGGCATTTGGAGCTTGTGAAAGAGAAGTGAGAAGAGGGTGGCTGCAATATGATTCGCAATGCTGTTACTGCTAATTACTGAGATTTCCAAGTTACTCTCAAATCAGCCCATATGAAAGTCAAAACCCAGCATACCAGTATAGAAGTTCTGTTCTCCACCTCCAAAAATAGGTCCAACTAAAACTCCTTCTTTAGGCTGGGTCTAGGTGTTCCAGAGTATAGTGGGAAGATGAGGGTATGGAGTGAAAGATGGAGGGTAGAAGCTGAGTCATCTTGGAAGGGAGGCAGCCCCACCAGCTTGTCCTCCATCCTTCCCCAAAGCAGAGTTAGAGCTAGAAGGGTGAGAAAAGGAGGAAGGAAAGCAAACTATTAACTCATACCTTCCCTCCCTCCTAAGGTAGGGTATCCTTAGGTAACTGAGAAAAACAATAATTGCTATGTCCGCATTTACTGAGTCTTTAGTTCATGACACTGAATGTCCATTATATCAAGTCTGTGGGTATCTAAGGGTGCTATTTTCACAGATGAGAAAACTGAAATTCAGAATTTTATGTGACTTTCCCAAGGTCATACAAATCCTAAGTGGCAGACTTGATATTATATGTCCCCACATCAGTCGCACGAGGGAGCTGACTTCTGAGGGCAGACTTGTAGTCAGGCACATTCAAGTCTTACAGGGGACACATCACTTCCTTCACTGATCCCGCCCACTACCTGCAGGCTTCTGGGTAACTCCAGTGACTTGACATTATTCCCCAGGCCTGTTTACTGAGGATGAGAACAACAGGAGGATTTCTGGGAGGAGATGGGCAGGCCACACCTGAACCCTCACACCTCTGCTCTTTACAGGTTCTATACCCATTGGTCCTTTGGATGCTCACAGCAGCAGCCTCTTAAAGGTAGTCAGAACAGGTATTTCCTCCACGTTTTACATATGAGGAAACTGAGGCCCCAAGAAGCTTGGCAACTTGAGCAAATATCACATTAGTGTCAAAGCTATGTCTTAGACCAGGTCTACCTTATTCCTGATCTGAGACCCCTGTTCACTCTGAGCTGGGAGCTGTGGTCATCACTGGGAATACACTGAAGCCAACTGAAAGGGCATCCCAGCCCCCAGCCTTCTCTGCCTTCTACTCTCTTCTCCAGCCATTTGTTCCCCTGGAACCTTGGTTCCACCTTTGAGCTCCACTCTCCTGTGGCCCAAGATAAAGGGCTGCTGAGGACCCTGGAGCCACCCCAAAACCCAGGTGTTTTAATGAGGACACCTTTCTTCTACCTCTAAGCCTAATGTCACCTTAAGTGCAAACTCCATGGGATGAAAGAGGTAAAAAGGAGAAAATGATATTCTCTGGACCAGGAGGGGAGATGCCTTTGCCTTTGAGATTTAGAACTTCTTTGAAGGTCAACCTTTAAAGGAAAAAGTCTTCTTTGTGTTCATTTTCAGAACTATCATGATTCATGATATAGTAGTTTAAGAGCAAGTAGGGCCCAGAAACTAGAACTTTCTCTTCCAATTACAGCACCTTTAACTCCAGACTTTATAAAAGACTGCGCTAATTTCTTCAGTGGGTGCATAGACCGTCTCCTCTTTGCATCCTATAGAGCAAAGAACCCCTCTTGGAGACCAAGTAGGAAGAACACCACAGCCAACGCCTGAGCCCAGGACCAAGAGTGGCTTTATTTGAAAAGCTAATTTTTTTTCTGAAATCTTATTATTTACTAAACAGAAAACTACAGGTCCTGGCTGAGTAGAAGCAGAATGTGTGGAGGGCCAGATGAGGGAAGACGCTAACACTCAACACACTTCCTGACAGGTGTACCCAGGAAAGTCTATCCAAAAGCACCTGGTTCCCGTTTTTTGGAAGAAAGGCAAACCTTAAATCCTATGAACCCAAGAATCAAGCCCCATTTCCTATATGAAGTCCCCAATACCTCCATCCCAGTGGGCCCTTCCCCCTCTACTCCACAATTGTTTTGCCTCACCCATCCTGTCTAGTCTCTATCCCACTGGCTGCATCATACTGGCATGGGGTGAAGGCAGACAGTCACCCTGGAGGCCGCCAACTACAGTACTTCCACAAACACAGGAAGAGAATCCTGGCTCTACCCCTGGCCAACTATAATATGAGGAGGAAAAAAAGCTACCTTTCTCCTTCAGTATATTTTGAAGACTACGTGTAGCAATTCATTTAAAGTCCTTTCAGAGTCTGGCACAAAGTATGTGCTCAACTAGCATCTCTCACCAGTTAAGGTAGTTCAGTGGGGGACAATTCCACCCTGCCCGTGGCTAGAGCAGTGGAGACATCCACAGTAGAAATGAAAAGTCATTTTCCCTTCCAGTTAGAATTTGGAGGAAGCTAGCCAGATAACCAAAGCAGACCTTTAGAACAAGGGGGAAGGGCTTCTCAATACTCAGGTCTGAATCAAATGGGGTAGCATTTTGGAAGAGAAGAGAGGTGGAAGGAGGCTAGAAATGCTGTCTAAACAGTGATGTTACAACAGGAACATGACTAAACGTGTGAGACAAGGATGCTCTTGGATCCATTCCCCCTGGCCTTTCCATATCTACACTGTAAATAAGTAGTTAGCACCCAAGATTTGCCTAAATACATGTATTTGCTGGTGCAAAAATGTACACTTATGGAGGATTAAAAAAAAAGCAAGACAAGACAGTGTTTAAACTAGATTTTAACAGCTAAAGAGTGATTTTAAGAATTTAGACCTCAAGTAGCATAAGGAAAGAAGGAATAATGAGTCATAAGCATATTCCTCAGAAGCTGTGAGGAGGCTAGTAGGGTTTTGTTTTTTGTTTTAAAAAAGGGGGTGAGTGGAGCTGTCCGAGGTGCTAATAACAGCCCTCAGATTCCTGAGTGCCCAGAGCACCTAGGTGTGGAAATGAAGAGCTTAGATGAGTAACAAATTATTCCCAGAATTGAAGAATCTGGATTCAAGAGGACTAAAAAACTTACAAAGCAAGGGAACAGTGACTCCTACCTTCTGCAGAGTGATTACCTCCCTGCATAAAGTGTGTGCCAGGACAGTTCACACCTGTCGTGAAGCAGACAGCTGAGCTATAGTGCACTTTCCCTGCGTGGACATTCAAGGGATGTGGAAGATGATGGAAAAGTACCTGGAACCATGTGAACAAGACTCCTAGCGGGTCTTATATGGGCTTCCATCAAGGGAACCTGAATGTGCTGCCCCTCTGTGTCTCCTGGGACTCACATTCCCTCATATTGCCCCCTTCCCAGATCTGCTTTGTAAGCCGGACAGCAAGGAAAATGCACAGAAAAAGGGGGCTGACAGCAAAGAGGAGAAAAAGCAAGAAAGAAGCAGAGACAGGAAGTAAATGCTCAGTGCTGAGAGGAGAGAGAGGGGAGGGTAAGAAGGTAATCTGTGTTATTGCCAATGTGTCAGTCACAATTACTCACTAGCGAGAAAAGTAATAAAGTTACATTATTCACACATTATGTGGAACAAGCTATTCAATGCTGCCTTCCTCCGAGCCAAATATTGTGATAATTTTCAAGATCATAACTTAATTGAACAATGAATTACTAATCTCATGTGTGGACACTTTCCTTTTGTGTGCATGCACCCAAAGCCTGAGGTTTTCTTCCCATTCTCTGGGCCACACAGGAATCATTGAAGCAGGGCACATAGAAAGGCTTTAAACCAGGGAGAGACCCACAAGGTTAATGCTTTCTTTTACCTTGGGGTTTCCTTAGCCCAGAATGTGAGCCCAGGAAAGAGAAAGCCAGCTAAATATCCAGGCAACATTTTGCTTGGTATCAGAAGTTCTCATAGTGTGTGGTTCCTAGACCACCAGCAGCAGCAGCACCTGAAAACTTGTTGAGAATTCAGATCCTTCGACCTCCCAGACCTCCTGAATCAGAAGTCTTGAGGTGGGACCCAGTGACCTATGTGGTGCTTCTGATGGCAATAAAATTTGAGAACCTCAAATTTATCTCATCTAAGTTGCCTGGAATACAGGAGTGAAGGGCTTCTGGAAGTCCCCCAGCTGGCTCAAAATCAGTGGTGAAAGGGAGGTCCAGCACACAGATCATAAAACCAAGAGTCAGGGATGTAGGTTTTCATCCAGGCTCCCCCTCCTGGGACAGATTACCTAACCTCCCTGAGCCTGTTCATCTGCAAAATAAGGATAATAATTCCTGCCTCTTTGCAAGATTGTTGTGGGGATAAAATGAGCTAATGGATTTGAAAGTGCTTTGAAAACTACAAAGTGCTACACAAAAGTAAGGGATTGTTATTATGTCAATACAGGAGAAGGCTGTGACAGCGTGACACGCACTCCCTTCTGCTACAGATGCAAATCATCTCGGGTGAATCGACTGCCTGCACCAGCCACATGCTTCTCCCCTGTGGTTTTCGCTTCTTCTCTCTCCATCTTTCTTTCTGCAAAAACAGTTACACCTGCTCTGAGCAGAGCCAAGGGAAATGTGACTTGGGGAAAAGCAAGAGAGGAAACTTCTCAGGAGCTTCTAGTTCCGTGTATAAACAATCCTAATTGTCCGTGAATGTGAGCATTATACTGAGTTTTGAGAGGTCAAGGTCTAGGTCATCCTACCTGCATCTCAAACCCTGGTTTCCCATATGTACCAGTTTTGAACTCTCAGCCATCCCCTTTTGACTCTGTTTCCTCATATGTCAAATGTCAATATAATAGAACATACCTGATAAAGATATATGAAGATAAATTGAGATACGGTTTACAAATTCAGACACCTCAGGATTGCTCAATAAACGTCAGAAAGGATGAATGAATACACAGATGAATGGATGTACACTGGATACATAGGCAACTGAACGTAGACGGAAAATGAGCAACCATTATGTCATTGTGTGCAAGAAGAAAGACTCATCCCAAGTTTGGGCATGGGGAATACTGTGCTGGGGTGGAACTGATAACTCAGGCTGGACAGGTCAAGGACAAAGTGACCACTCTCCCAGGAAGACTGAGGAGAGTAAAAAGAGGGGTGCACTGAAGGGTGATTGGACCTATGGTGCAACTGGTCATAGCATCAGGTTGGGGGAAGGCTCTCCTTGTTGAACCACCGTGGGTGGCAGTGCCGACTGGCTTCCAGGGCCTGGAAGGTAGAAAATACCAACCAGCAGGCCAAAGGGTCCATCAGAGTCAAAGATGAGTTCCCGGGCTGGGGACAGGGCATGCTTCTAGTTCAGGACTCTAGAATAAAGCACCTGTCGAAGGCAACCAGTCAGTTATGCAAGATCAAAACTCTACTCTGGGGTCAGCTCCTGAGGAGAAAGAGCCTGCGATCCTGGCTAAGAGGAACAACCATAGTGTAGTCCTTCCTACCTAGTCCCAGATCAATGCTCTATTTACATCCCCACAAAATCCCTGAAATAACAAGGAGCAAATCAAAACAGGAAAGAACGAAAGAAGGAGTGAATCCTATCGGTTACCTCCTAGAATACCTCCTTCAGTTCTTTGCACGAGCCTTAAATTATTATCCGGTTATCCAGCTGTAGTGGACTTATCTATAATCAAAATAGTGTCACAGTGTATGTGCATGCATGCCCACACAGTTACACACATGCAGGGGAAAGGTGAGGCACCATCTTTTCCTCCCTTCGAAGACCTTTGGATAAGTTCAAAGACTGTCACTGAGTTCTGGGAAGCAAATGCACTAACATATCTCTAGACCCAACTCATCTACCTAGAAATGTGGACCTTAATCATCTGCCAGGCTTTGCATTCTGTTCCACATCAAAGCTGGCATCTCAAGAATAACCTGAAGCAAGGGATTTCTCTGACCATGTGTCTGATGAGAAGTGGCCTGAAAGGTAACAGGTGATTCTATCACAACCCTGATCGAAAACAGATGACACATGAATGAATCTGGTGAAATTTAATAAAAGGACTGCTCCCAAGGTTTTGCTCAGGGAGTAGCACAAGGAGTAATACAGTACCCAAGGGTTCCAAAGAAAAACAATTCCTACCACCCCACTGTCTCTAGGGGGGAGGGAAGCAGTATATCCAGGGGGTGAAGGGTGAAGGGATGGAGTAGGTAGACCCAAGGGAAACAGAAGTAGAGGTTAGATGCAGTGGAAAGCCAGGAAGGAGAAAATGTCATAGTGTAAACCCTTAACAGGGAACTGTAGGCTTCCGTCAAGAGACAGGCCAGCTTCAAAATGATCCCACAGTGAAAGAGCCATAGACTAATAGTCCAACCTCATTGTTCCACTTTCCTTCAGTGTACTCTCCCAAGGCTTCTTCATTGACTAGACCCAATCCCAGGCCTATGGCAAGGTAGTCTACTGGCAGAAGATTCCTGGGCACAGGGCAGGGTGGAGCGGGATCTGGAGAGCAATCCAATGATATTTTCCAGCGCCGCAGTAACTCAGTCACTCCACACCCAGAGAAAGCGATGCAAAGCCCTTTTCCCACAGCTGCTTTTGCTCCCCACTCCATTTAGCTATTTGGAAAGAAAAACAACACGAAAGGCCCAAGTAACACCCCTTTGGCCCAGAAGTCCCTCAGCTGGTCCCCCCAGCCCTCACCCCAGGAAGCTTATGAGGCTGGCAGCTGCCACTCATTCATGAGCCCTGCTGTGCTTCCTGGGGTACAGACATCTGCTTGGCTCCAGGCAGCAGACTCCTGGTCCACCTCCACCCCCATGTGCACATCCTCTGTCAAATCCAAACCATGTGGTGGGCCACACTAATGAAGCACTCCAAATCCTCCTGAGAGCAGCTGAATCAAAGGGACACCAGACACACACCTTTTGCACAGATCTGGTCCAGAAGCAAGAAATAGGCATCCTGTGGGGAAGTGGAGGAAGGGAGGAGTGGTAGAGGAGGGGCAAAGGGCAGGAAAGGGGGGAACTAAAAAGACAGAATCATCTTAATTAAAATCTTCAGCTAGCATTCCATGGCCAGACATTCCTGGCTCCCTTCATTAGGATGTGCCCTTTAAATGCTCATTATCAAAGATTTACAAATTGTGTGGGTTTGATGCCTCTGCTGGGTGGGGAAAGCCTGCCTCCCAGCTATAATCAGGCACTTTTGTGACATCCTCAGTTGCTCAGACTTTACCCGGGACAGGCCCTGTAAGAAGTGAGGAGCCAAAATTGAGCAATGGGAGTGGAGGATGAGCACCAAACATCAGGCTGGACTCAGGGAGAGCTAAAAGTAGGGGAAGATGAGGGCGTCACTGTCTCTGTTCCAGTGTGGGTGGAGAGGATGACAATCAAGATTCAATCTTCTGCTTGGAACAAGGAGAAACTGATATGTATGGTCCCACGTGAGATGTGGACTAGCCCTCAGAAGGTCCATCAAAAGCTTGATATTAGAGCAACTTATTGAGAGAAACTGCAAAATCGCCCAGCATTGTTTTGGGAACTGCAAGAATGGTATATACTGATCAACAGTGGTCAACTGCCTGCCACCTTCACTCAAGGGCATTGAGGCCAGACATGTGCCCAAATCCAGGGAAGCAGAGGGGCTAACGTGTCTACAGTCACTAGGGTGCTTGCCCCCAGAGCCCTGGACCATGCTCCAGCAGTCAGGGGAAGAAGAGCCTCTCCTTCTGGAATCTTCTCATGTTCCTTCTCGAGAAAAGGTTAAGGCTTCCTGGGCCTCTATAAGAGAGAGGGTTTTGTGATGCAGACAGAAAGCCTGGAAATGTAGGTGAGGTATATGAAGAACAACACTATAGGTTCAGTCTTGCCTGAGCCCAGAATATTCCCTGAAGTCCCCAAATTAGAATCTTGTTGTGTTCTTGTTCTTGGAATGATACTTAGAGTTTCTATCTTGCAGAATTTCCATTTTCTCACTAGACCCACTCAACAACCCTGCCAGGGTGGCTGGGTCAGGATCGTCCCATTTTTCAAGTGAGGAAACCAGGCCTTTGTCTTAGTCCATTCCAGCTGCCTGACAACCTAGCTCTGACTACACGGCATAAGCAGCAGGAGTGTTCTTCAGCTGGAATCTGAGGTCTTGGCCCTACCAGTTGGCCGGCTTCTCTACAAGCACCCTCTTCCTGGTCATGTCCTGACATAGCCTTTCCTTGGTGTGCAAGCACACGTACACATGGACACTCACATGCCCCTGGGAGGGGGGTCTTCTCTCCTCCTCTTTTTTAAGGCATCAATCCCAATGTGGGGTTCTATTGTATGCATTCATGTCGACCTCACTTCTTCCCAAAGGCCCAGCTGTTAATACCATCACATGGAGGTTAGCACTTCACATGAATTAGGGGTGGGGTGACATCTAGTCTTGCTAGGGGTGGCCTAGCAATTAGGGGTGGGCCTCCTGATTCCTGCCACCCATGCTGTCTTGTCACACCAGGGAGAACAGGAAGCCATAGCACTCTGAGCTGAGACCTCCACTGGGCCCCTCAAGTTCTCTCTAAGTATCTGACATCTCTCCAATCCTGCTAGCAGCCCCCACAAAGGACACCCCTCTCCCCCCACCCTCCCAGCACTGCCTCTCCCTTCTCTCAAGCTAATGAGGCAGCAGGCCCCACGCAGGGTCCCAGTGACAGCTGCTAGGAGCATGTTTACTGAAGCCAACTGCCGGACCTGACAAGACATGTTAATTAGGAGATGATGTACTGTGGCGGGAGCCGTGGGCCGCGTGGCAGCCGGACGGGTAGCATCAGTCGCCGTGGAGCCACGGAGCTGCCATGACATTGCTAATTAAGGAGACGCGTGTGCCCCTGTCCAGGTGACAGCCTGACTTGGGGAAGACAGCTCCACTGGTTGCCCCACCTGAGGCCACCCCGAAGCCTGCCCAGCAATAAGGTTTGACCAAAGGGCTGCTGGGGGCCACAGGTATGAGGACAATGCTTCCATGTGGCTTTCAACCCACTTCCGCTTCATCGCCCCCAATGTCCATGCAGCATACAATCCCTTTCTCAAACAGGCCCGCTCACATTTCTGTGAACTCAGCCAGTTCCCTAGACCTGAAATACCCTCCTTTCAATCTCCTCCCATTGAAATGCATGGAAAAGTTCAAGGTTTGCTTCCAACGCTGCCTTCTTATAAAATCTTTTCTCATTCTTTCACAGATATACACATCCGAGAGCACGTGCACACACACACACACACACACACTTTCCTTTAAGCATAATTGCAAACTTTTTGTTATTCTTAACTGGGACTTATCAACAGACTGGTATAGACCAGCAAAGCAGTACCAGGCTCAATTGTTAAAATACCCAAATATTCTCATGGTGATGGCAAGGAGCCCTTGTTCCAAGTCCCTCCATTCAACATGTTTCTCCTACTATTTCCAAACCCTCTTCTAAGATACTGCCTACTGTCCAGCTCCTAAAGAGCTCATATCTGGCACAAAGGACCCGTCAATGGCGCATGTCTGTTCTGGCTGGTTAGTGCACTTCCGTGCCAGTTACTGAATCTTTGACCATTAGTCCTGCCCCTCAGTCTGGTGTCTGTTGAAGTAGGGTGAGCTTTTCCTCCATTTGGACATCAGCCTCTGCTTCCCAAGGATTCTGTGGCTATGCAGATGCTCAAACCAGCGTTTCCAAAGGACTTTATGGCCAAAGGATACAGCCCTCAGAGTCTCCCAGCATGCTGAGTAGTTAAGACACTGCTTTTCTGTTTCTGGGTCTCAGTCGCATGAGGGTCCTTCCTGGATGCAGGACCAACACGTGTGCCCTGAACCCGATAATAGCTCCTACCCCAGTAGCTCTCTAGTTCAGGATCCATTCAGTCATTGATGGGACATACAAGATATGTGCCACAGGAGACAGACACACACCTGCTATTGCCAAAAAGTTGCGCATAGTAGGTGTGCACAATGTACAGACGTCCCCGATGACAGAAATGGAAACTGTAATGGAAGCAGAAAAGAAAACCATCAAATGCAACAGCAAAACTATTATAATAAAGGAGGAGCTTATGTCCTGAAGGATCTCTGAGGAAGACGGTGATTCTAGGGGCCAGGATAGCAGAGCTGGCTCTTAAAGGATGAACAGGAACTTCCTGGGTAGCAGAGGAAGGAACGGCAGTCAGCACGCAGGGAATTTCATGTATAAAACATACGGAGTGCCAAAGCGCACAGAGGTCAACGCTGTCCAGAGCAGCTGGGAACAGACAGGGCAGGACATGGAACTGCAGGCAGAGGGGTGAGATGGTGAGGACTATGCCAGGAAGCTTATCCTGTCAGCAGAGAGCGGCTGATGGAGGTCTTCATGCCAAGAAGCGACATGATCAGATTTGTCTTGTAGTGAGATAATGTGAGCAGCAGTGTGGAGACTGAATTCGAATGTAGGAAAGATTGGACAGCCTGCAGAATTTGACTGAAATGGGATTTGTTTGGGGAGTAATTGATTTCTTACAATTACCAACCCTGAGGTTTTTACAGAGCCTTTTTGGAAGGAAATATCACTTGTTTCAGGTCATATAATCAAATTGTTTTCAAATATCCTACTTAAAGATGACTGGGAATAGACCTGGATAAGAAATCTTAAGCTCTGAATTCCAGCCCAGTCCATGACTACCTTGCTGAGTGACCTTGAACAAGAAACTTGACCCCTCTGAAAGCTGTCCTGGAACCATACTCTGAAGTGCTCAGGTCAAGTAGGGCACAGGGCAAGAGCAGTTATCCAGGGCCCCCACTGAGGGATTCATGGAGTTCTGCTTCGTTATTATCAGTGATGTGCAGTACTCTGGGCAAAGAGGGGCAAAAACCCATTCTATTCTCTGCAACAGAGAAGGGTTTGACTTCCAAGGGTCCATCAAGAGCTCACGTTGAGAATTTACGATGCTCAAGCTTTCAAATAATCGCAGAACTCTGAACAGTCTCATGGAAATGCTGCCAGCACCTCTGCTTCCAGCACCTTCTCCCTGCCCCATCCTGAGGATCCTACCATCCTTACCTCGGTGGGTCTCCTGAGAACACGGACTGCCTCCCCAAGCCCTGAGTCAGTATCCCAGGTCCCTTCCTGCAACCCCACCCACAGAGTTGGCCTCAAGTCAAGCACCTTGAGGTCGCCCCACATTACATCATGACAGATGTTATTGATGCTTAGGAATTACTCAGCCCTTTGAAAAATCACAGCCACAATATTTGTCTCCATTAACATCCATGGCAGCACTTCAGTGAATCAATAGGATACTTAATGCTGAATTACACGACATGCCCAGGCAGCCTGCCTCTGCGGAGCCTAATCTGTCAGGTAAATAACATGAGAGTTTCAAGCCCACTGTGAAGGCACCCAGACCAGAAGGGGAGACCTGGGTGTTTACACTGGTATAAATATGCATTTGTTTACCTGCTAGGAGTGAACTTAGTCTTTCTGACTATAATTGCTTTTTAAGTACCTCGTGGTGCTTTCCTTGTCTTTCTGGTGTAAGTAATTCATGCTTCGTGTTCTAAGAAAGACCTGGGGTTTTGTTTTTTCCCTAGTGGAAAATGGAGGAAAAGAAAAGAATAATCTTTTTAGTGAGAATAAAAGATGACCCTGGTTTACAAACATATCCCCATTCTCTGACCTTCCCATCTAGCTCTCTCCCTCTGGCGCCCTTCTCCTTCCTTCCTATTGATTTGACCCCAGATGCCATTTTCCTTGTTAGTAGCCTGACCTACTCTCCTGGGATCTCAAAGCACTAAGTCAGCATCCATCACTAGTGAAGATGGTCCTTCCCAGGTCACCAGGAGAAAAGCATTCGTGGCAGATAAAGGAAAGCCTAGCTCTCCTGCTCTCGTCACCGGGGCTCCAGCCTCTGTGATCCAGGCCAGTTCAAGCACTGTTTCTTGAATTCAGACAAATGGTCACTATTATGTTCTCGACTGGGGCTAAAATATCTACCTGCCAGCCCCTGAGGGGGGCAGACGTCTTTATTGCTAAGTTCAGCACAGTCCCCAGTATAGGAAAAGGACCTTTCTGATTGATTTGTTCACTTTCTTGAGGCCTAGAGTTTCACCATATGTCCTTGTCTTCCAGCTTGCTATTTAGGCAGTGACTTTCTCCTGACCTCCTTTGGTGCTCTGCTCTGTTCTTTTATTTTCAAAAAGCAAGAGCGATGCCCTGCCTGCAGCCCAGCCCTGAGCATGGATGCATGCCCTCTCTTTCTTTGCTGGCCTGTCAACCGATGCCCCCTTTATCTTCCTTCTCACTCTTATCTGACTTCTTCCCCTTCTTCATCATTCAAGAGTTACACAAATGCTTTTCTGATCACCCCAGCAGTCGCAAGTACCCATCAGCACATCAAGCAGTCAACACCATAAAATACAACATAGTCCCTTCCTTCAAAGTCCTTGGAATTGTAGTAAAGGAACAATGAACTGGGAACACGTTGGAGAGGATGCCCATGGAGATGTGGGAGAACAAAGAGACTCCTTCATCCTTTGGCACATAATCCAGGTTGACACCTTTTGTTGCTTTGATGCTGCTCCCTGGGAATCATGAAACCAGAAAGGGGATTGTTTTCCAGTAAGGCTGACTGTGCAGGTGCAGAGACCCTTGGCTTTCCTTCCAAGCTGGCGTATCTTCCACCCATGCAGGTGTATTTAGAGAGGAAGAGAAAAAGAGAAAGAAGAGAAAAAACCTGCCCTGATAGCAGGTTTGGGCTGTGTCACTGTAGACAAATGACTACCTATTTCTCTCTTCTTATCTCTGAAATGGAACCAAGGGTTGTTGGGTAGATCAGATAAGATAATCAGTGGTTAATGTATTATAAATTGTAAACATGATATAAATGGATATGTTATTAATGAAGAGCCTGGGTTCTGGGAGTCAGATTGCCTGGGTTTGAATTCTGATCCATCGCTCTCTACTTGCGTTGTGACCTTGTGCAAAATACTTGTTGGCACTTCAATTTCTTCATTGTAAAATGGGACCCATAATAGCATCTGTCCTGTGAAATCTATTGGAAGGATGAAAAGAATTAATATAGATAAAGCACTTAGAATAGTGTCTGGCATGTAGTTAGTTAGCACTATAAAAAGTGTGGCTGGTGTGATTGTTTCCCCTTTTAGAACCTGAGCTCTGGGGAGTCGAGAATCCAGCTTCTCCTAAAGTGTAATGGAGGTGTCACATTAATTGCGCTGAGACCTGATAAGAGTGTGTGAGATCTCCCTGTGGTCACAGGGGCCACTGTTGCTGCCCAAACAGGTTCTCAGTAGTCGCCCTTCCTCTGGAGGCATCAGCAACAGCATCACTCACAAGCCAGGAACCCCCCTCACCCTGTGCTCCACACCCCAACACCATTGTCCAGAGATGGAGACTCAGGGCTCGACTTGAGATGGAATGTGTTGCCATTTTTAACATTTAGCAGGCGCCTTTAGAAGAGTCATTAAGACAGCACCCAAAGGTGTGATAACTTTGTCTAAGAACACCAAGTGCTCCCTGGCTGGTTTAGCACATGAACAATGACTGAATGCAAAGTACCTTGAAGATTCAGCGTGAGCCACAAATCCCAAGAGAGATTAGCAACGATGGCAAAATTGTGACACCATTGTCTGCCCCGATCCTTCCTCCAACGTGTGCGGGGCTCTCATTCCCATACCCGCGGTCCCCAGCCTCAGAGCTGTAACGTCAGAAATTACACTGACAGGGATAGCCCCAGGGACTTTTTAATACTCAGAGACTGCAATATTCTCCCCTCATCCCCATGTCCCCAACTCTGGCAGCAGCCAAAAGTGAGCACTTTTCACCCACGTCACACAAGATAATTATCTTCATAAGGTTTGAGAAACATGATGATATATCTCATTTTATATAGCATATTAAGGTAAGAATTTAGTGCAAGACAGTAAAACAAATCTAAAAATATAAGGTAATATAGTAAAATCAATAGGGATTATTAGGAGCAAAGTGTTATATCGGAGGCAATAAAGCCTTGGAAATCCGAGAAAACAACATTCTTGTAAAACTATAATAAATGGCTATGATTTAATCACTGGGTAAATAACTTGGTATTTTGAAGGGTTTTCTAGTTTTATGGTATTAAAAAAAATGCACATTAGGGATTCACCCAAGATGGTTCTGATAAATAAGAATGTATCCAAGAGTAGTATCATTTTGGCAATTTATGCTTTTAAATAATAGTATATATTTTCTACATGAATTGACTTTTTAAGCCTTTCACATGCTTTTAAGATTTCACTTACCATTAGGCTATCACGCTACTGATTCTCCAGTCTTTGAGTACACAAGATTATATTATTCACTACTTTTTCCCACTTCATAGAACAGTCAGACTTGAGACTTCCTAGAGGAACTTGCTCTTACTAGTTTTTCTTTCACTGGGTACAAATTCCACATGTTGGTTTAGAAAATAGGAAACCATTTTACTTGAAGTTCTCATCACCTATTTAAATAACCCAAATCAAAAGGGGGTCTCCCCACCCCCCACCCAGAGCTGTTCTGAATAGTCAAATGAAGATTAAACTCTTGATTTAAGTAGCTACATCTTAGCAGTAATTACCATGTACATCAAATACTTTTTTTTCCTTTGATATGATATGGTACTAGAATTTAAACCCTGATGAAGGTGCCAAAATTAACTGCAATGGGAAATGAATAATAATTCTTTTAAGATGGCTTTGCCCTTTGCATTAGCCTATATTCAAGTCCTTTTTGCCAAACTCTGCTCTCCTCTTACAAAATCTGCAAGGCAGGCATACATTCTGATCCAAAGATCTATAAGTGTGGGGCAACCTCTGGTCCAATGTCCATTTCTCTAGATTTTCTCATCCCTGCTCATTGGATGCAATGTTCCTCACTAGTCTCTCCTCTAAGAAGAAAGCAGAGGTGTCTTCTCTAGGTCTGGATGATTTATAAGAAGCCAGAGAAGGAATGTAAAGTGAGTATGAGGCTGGAAGAAGAGATCAACAGACCTGTAACACATTTGAAGAAGGCAGAAAGTGGATGAGTATGGGACCAGAAAAGAGAATAATTATATCTTCTCGGTGTAGGAATTCCTTGATTGTGACATCCTTAGGACAACAGTTTGCTCTTTTTGAGGGTGATGGTAGGCTTGAATGAAAGCTATGGACGTGCCCCGCAGAATGTACACCCAATACACGTACAACATCATTCTCAGAATGTGTGGACCCCTCCACAGACCCAGAAGTTCCACATGAAGAACAAATGCCCCATAAAAACAGTCTAATATTCTTCATCAATGGAAGTTCATGGGATTAACAGTCCCTCTGAACCCTAAACTAGTCGATGATTGATACTTGATACACATATAGAATGTGTTTGCCACAAAGTGTGTTGGGGACCACCTTTTAATAAGTATACTGACAAACAAGAAATCAACCAAGAAAGAATGACCAAGACAGTGAAGAGTCTAAAATCCAAAGATGAATTGAAAAAGTGAGATATTTAGAAAATATGGAAGGATAAGGAAAATTTGAAGAGGGTAGTAGACTTGTTTCTAGTTGTGGTTTGGTTTTGGTGCAAGCAGCATTATTAAAGACAGTTTGTTCAGTAAGAAAAGGAATAATCTCTCCAACAATTAGAAGTGCCTTCTTGCAATGTCCAAATAACATCTCTTAAAAACATGAATTAAATCATATATGTCACTTTCTCATTCAAATTCATCCTCTGGATTCCCACCACACTTAGGAAAAATCCAAAGTCCTCACTAGGGTAGGTGGGTAGGTCCTACACCATCCGTCTAAATTCCACCTTCCCCTCTGAGCTCACGTCCACTTATTCTTCTCCAAGTTGATTGTTCTCCAGATTTTTTTAATTTCTTTAATGTGTAAATTCAGTCTCCTCTTAAAACTTTGTCATCTCCCATTTCCTCTACTTCAACTGTTCTTTCCTAGACCTTTGGTAGGCAGATCCTTCTTATCATTTAGGTCTCAGCCCAGTTCTCACCTCCTTAGCAAGTTCTTCCCTAACTTGTCAATCTAAAGTGGTTCCCATGTCCAGGCCCTCTCTGCCATTTTGCTTCACTACCTCCCATGCATTGATCCCCACTGGAAACTTTAATTTTCTTTTTCTAGTACTTATCCCCTGACTAGAAATCTAGATACATGAGAAGTCAGGCTTTTACCTGGCTTTCAGCTTCTAGAAAAATGCCTAACACAGTCATAATTTATTAAGTCTTCCCTTGGGTAAACAAACAAAGGATCCAACAGTAGAACTTTTGCCTTGTGAAGTAATTAGTGAATCTCCCACTTGTAGATGTGGGTGAGTCAAGTCACAGCCCTTATCAGAGATTCTGGGAAGGCTCCTAGAACTATGTAGGGGTGTTGAGCTGAACTCTACTGAGATTTACATATTTTGTATCCTCATGTCACAGAATGAAAAGAGCATGCACTTTAAGTCAGAAAGACCTGGCTTTAAATCTTAACTTTGCTACATACATACGTGTGTGTGTGTGTGTGTGTGTATAGCTCTGTATATAAGTTAACCTCTCTGGGCCTCAGGTACTCCTCATTTGAAAAATGAGAATGAAAGTAACTTTTGTGCTGAGCTGTGGAGAACTCAGTAGGGGCTCCACAAATGACAGCAATATTTATGTATAACAATCTTTTCGACAGTCTGTCAACATTTGATAAGAAGGCTGGCCAATCGTCATTATTCAAGTTAGAAGAACATTTTAGAGGGCATATTAGTTTCCTGAGAAAAGAATATGCCTCTTCAAATTCTTTTTGAAAGTAGGTAAGTATAAATTCTAGAAAGAAAAGGAGGATGAGAAAGAGAGATAAAGAAACAAAGGCCCAGCTTTGTACCTCTGTTCCTAGTATTGGTTGACCCATAGGGTAGTCATGGGTCTAAGAGAGCTAAGGATCTCTGCAGGGAATCTGGGGGTCCCCTCCTCCCTTTTCCTTCTCTCAAAGTTAAGTAGGGGAAGGGGCCATTTTTCTTCATAACCTGCCATCTAATTTCATGGTATGTCCACAGACCAATTCCATGTCTGTCTGAAATGAGAGTACCTTTCCAGTGCAAAGTGACCCAGCTTCTCTTGCCCTGTGGGCCGAGACTGTGGCCACAGCCTGGTTGGGTCAAGAGGACCATCTCCCAGAATTCACTTAGTAAATGAATAGGGCAGTTTTTCTGTGAAAGCCTCCTCAGAAAACATCCTCTTGAACCCCCACTTCAATCCAGACTGACCAAACATTTCATCTAGAAGAGAGTATGATATAGTGAGGTGAAACAATGGTTTCAGTCATGTTTAGATAAGACTCTCAACTCTAACTTAATTTCCAAAACCCCTCTGAGCCTCAGTTTCCTCACCCATAATGTGGAAATTTCTATAAAATAGGAAATAAACCTCCTATTCTATGTGTCTGTTTGCAGCAACATATGGGATCATGTATTTTAAATTCGCAGTTCACAAATGTTTGCTGTCTTCTTTGTCCTTACCATCTCATTACCAACACGCGGATGCTCCAGAGAGAATGTTCGGGGACACTTTCATGCCTAACCAATCTAACAGGTCATCATTCTGTCTAACTAAATCCCCTTTCTTGAAGCTTGATTTAGTCTATGCTGCAATCTTTAAAGGAATTGCCAGTCCCACAAACTTTCCTCCCACTCTCCTTTCCTATCTCTTCTTGCCCTGCACTGGTCCCTCTCTCATCCATTCTCCCAAGCCACCATGTCACTGTTCTCCTTATAGCCTTCCACTAATTGGCATTGCCATCTCAGGAATATTATTTCTGTGCCTTTAGCTATGCCATCACTTAGATGAAAGACTTCCTTGGCGCACTCACTCCTTCATCAGCTGCTTCCACTCCTCTGCCTTGTACCCTCAGCCACAGAGTAATGCAATCATCATATCAGTGTGAAATGAACAGAGACACTAACACAATGTTCCATGGCCAGAGCAGTCATGCATCTCCCCACCCATGGGATTCCTCTCTCCATTCTGTGCTGTCCCTAGGGGCATACAAAGGAGTCTGGTCCCAGATAAGTGACTGTGAGGCTTTATGAGAAATTCAGGTGGGTGGCAGGGGCACCCACAACACCTATTACCTAGAGATGGCCACAACTGCCAAGAGAGAAGCTCCATCCTGGGGCCTATGTGGCCTAAGGTAGGGAGGCTCAGCCTCTGGACCAGAATGCTTGGCTGGTAGAATCTGGGGTATGAGGTCGATGGGAGCTATAAGCAAGTGACTGAGGATGCAGCCTCTGGCCCCATCATTATCTCGGACTGTCCTAACTCAATTCATTCTCACTGCTGTGGCATAACCAAGGTACCAAATAGTCTACCTTCAACCTGAATACCTCCAGGCTGGGCAGCCCCCTAGTACCCCAAAGATCCCAGCCAGGGTCCTTCCAGGAAGGCAATACAACAGTTAGGGGTCTAGGTTGTGAGTCAGCAGACAAGTTCACAACCCACCTCTCCCGCATTGTGGCTAAGACTTTGCACATTACTTAGCCTTGCTCGGCTCCAGTTTCCTTCACTGTACTATGAGGGAGTAAACATAGCTACCTTTTAAAACATGGAAAGAGTTAAAGAAAATCAAGCAAAAAAAAAAGTGCTTTGCATAGTGGGTATGAATGACGATAAGTAATAGTCATAGAAATGATAACAAACATTCACCAAGGACCAAGTCAGGAACTGGATTAGATAGTAAGAATACCAAGATGAAAAAGATATGGTCTCAAGGTAGAGAAAATGGTCATAAAAGCAGGTGCTAAGACAGAGGCTTACACAGGGAATTAGGGAGCACACTGTACATTATGACAATCCTTCCTCATAATGTGACAAAATCAGGTTCCACAACTCTCTACGCACTGGCCCCAGTTCAGCCCCCTGGAGCAGCTGAAAGCACACCAACCCCTCTCCCCCATGACAGCCTTTCAGCTTCTTGAAGACTGAAAATAATGTCCACCTCCCAAGTCCCTTCTTTTCTATGCTAAACAGTCCCAATTCCACTCTAAAAATAATAAGCCTGCCTTATCTCTCTGCATGCCTTTCTCCAAGGAACCAAAGCTATTTTACCAGCCTGGCTCATCCATCTTCTCAGCACCATGGGCCCACAAAGAAAGGAAGATTTACCTGCCCTAACCCAAGCCTGATACTGAAAGAAACTCAATTCCACTCGGGATCTCCCTAGAGACCCCCAGCATCCCCCTGTTGAGACACCTCAGACCAGCTCCAAGTTGCAATCCAGTGATTGTGGCTCACATGGCAAATGTGTCTCACCAATTTTGACTGGTGAGACACCACTTCCCAGTCCATAGCACTGGGCAGCTAGAAATCTGAAGGAACCTTTCCTATCATCTGAACAGGGTTCTCAGCCCTTGCTTTGTGATAGGATCACCTAATAAAGACACCAATAGCCTTGCCCATTCACCCACCCACAAACGCTGACTTAACTGATCTAAGTAGGAGACCTGGGCATCCGTACAGACTTCGCAGTCCCTGGGGTGTTCTGATACACCAATCCAAACTTAAGCTTCCTGGAGGTTAACGTTCTGACTTCCAAATACAATCCAAGGTGTATACCATTAGATACTGCAGAGAAACAGATAATAAATCTAACTCTTCCACCCTTAAACCCACCATGTTAATCTTTCTCCTCTTTCCTAAGTCTTCTCTCCTCCTCCTCCCTAAACCATTGTAGCCTGTAGCGTGTTCTTAAAATGTAGTGTCAGAATGCCATCCATATAGGGAGAGCGCTATGCAGTTTTCAGCCAAAAGAATTACACAGGGAAGAACCTCATCGTAAATCAAGAGCCAAAAGCAATTCTTAAAACCAAATTAAGGTCCTGAGCATTCAGCAATACCTCTTTAGAAATCAACCCTCAGGTTCTCTCCCTTGCTAGATAAAGGCTATGGCAGGGTAGGGGGTTGGGGGGAGTGGGGGGGTGCAGAGAACAGTATTAAAATTCCAGAAATGTATTCTGAAATAAATAAGTGATATTTTCGGGCCAAGGTAATGTAAGGGTTTTCGTTCCCAATGTGATGGAGCTACTTTACATTTTAATAAATGCACATTGAGAAAATAATATTATTGCTCTGATATTGGGAGATTATTTGTGAACATAAAATATTAGAACTTGTCAGAAAGGCATTTATTTTCTTTTTCCTTCTTTCTCTACTGCAATATTCTTTCACCTAATAGAAGATGATTGCAAAAATAATTATATCAAACAGTGGCCAACACACACAAAATAAATGGGAAAAAATGAAGGTTATCTGGCAGTGGATTGCAAACATGAGAAGGGGAAGCGTGTGTGGAAGCAGGGGGAGATAATTGCACATCAATCAGATGATTACAGAGTGGGTGGAAAAAATTAAGGCAACTGATTGGCTGCTGAATGTTAGGATCCCAGATGGAAATCAGAACATGGATCGGAACTCATTAGTCAAATTATCCATTTCCTATATCCATGTGGAAAAGCCAAAAATGTAGATGGAGCTCTGTGTTTGAGAAAATAATCTAACCTTAAAATTCTACCATGCGTGAGCCTGTATTGACAACACATTGGGATCCATTACCAGTTTCTGATGGTTCTTGAATCCTTGAAAGTATGTATGTTTATATATGTATATATATGTATATATATTATATATATACACATATATATACATTTATGTAGAAAGAGATGCCCCTCTTTTTAACTTATTTCTTAACATTTCTAAAGGAATATTTTACCAACATAAATAAAGGTTAAAAACACAAGATCAAAATAAAAGTTAAAAACCATTTAAAAAAATAAAAATGTTCCCAGAAAATAGTTTGATAGTTCTGCAAAAAGTTAAGCATATACTTACCACAGGACCCAGTGATTCTACTCTTAAGTATTTCCTAGTCATAAATAATTTCACTGCAAGAGAGCTAAAACATATGTTCACACAGAAATTTTCTTTTTTTTTTTTATTATTGTATTTAATTGCATTTGACATCGTTTGTTTTCCCCAGTGGGTTCCCACCACCATTTCACCCGTGCACCGCCACCTCAGTCCCTTGTGCTCTTTACATCTCATCACCGTCTTTGCCCTCCCCTCCCTCC
>JAGFMF010011443.1:9338449-9383279 GCA_019455555.1 Galemys pyrenaicus | reverse complement strand
TTATGATTGCCCATTTCCTTTAGTTTTCTCTTGTTGTTGTTTTGTTGTTGTTGTTGTTTGTTTCGTTTTCTTCCTTTTTCTTTTTTGTTTTGATTGTTGTTTGTTTGTTTTTTCACATTCCTCCTAAAAGCGAGGTCATCCGATATTTTTCTTTTGCCTTCAGACTTGTTTCGCTGAGTATGATTCCTTCTAGCTCCATCCATGTTTCTATAAATGACCCTAGTTTTTTTATTTTTGATTGCTGAATAGTATTCCATTGTGTATATGTACTATATCTTCTTGATCCAGTCCTCTACTTTTGGGCATTTGGGCTGTTTCCAGGTCTTACCAATTGTAAATAGTGCTGCAATAAACATGGGGGTACAGGTACTCTTTTGGATCGGTGAACACAGAAATTTTCATAGCAGCTTTATTCATGATAGCCAAAAAGTAGAAACCCAAATGCTCATCTAATAATGAATACATCATCAAAATATGGTGTGTATATATATATATAATATATATGATGGAATATTATTCAGCCATTAAAAGGAATGAACTACTGATAACTTACCATATGGGGGGCAGGGATCCTGAAGCTATTCTGCTCAGTGACAATTTAATCACAAAATCTATGATTTATACCTTTTATGATTCCATTTATAGGAATTTGCTCAAAATAGGCAAATCCATAAAGCTAGTATATTAGTGGTTGCCACCAAGGAGAGAAGAGTGGAAATGACAGCTACTGGGTAAAGGGGTTTATTTTTAGGGTGATGAAAATAGTCCAGAGAAGCTAATGATGAAAATAGTCCAGTCCAGCTAATGGTCATGGTTGCAACACGTTATAAATATATTTTAAATGTACTGAACCATACATTTCAAGTGAATTCTATATTATGTGAATTATAACTTTTTCTTAATGACCAAAAAAAAAGCTATCTCCAATAACTTACAAGCTCTCCAGAAGGTAGCAGAGCAGGATAATTAATAGGAGAGCAAAGTGAGGAAACGTATAAGTAGGTTTAGGCTTCTTTCAAACATCAAGGGTGGCCCTATATTCAATTTATTGATCCCTTGTTTCTATACATATACTTTGTTCATATACATACTCTGAAGCTATCTTTCCTTTCAGCCAAATTGATGTCATATGTATTTATTCAGTCAAATATCGATGGAACACTTACTTGCCAAGCATGCCCGGGCCTGGCAACGCCATAGTGAACCAACATCCTGTGGCTCTTGTGAATGCACAGCTATGAGGGGGACAGTTCACTAAATATATGGCAAATCGTTGTAAGGACAAGTGAGCAAAGTTGTGAGGAAGTTGTGTCATGAGAATGTAAGGCGCCCTATGTTGTGTAAGTGCTGAACAGCAGAGGTTTTGGAGGCAGGCTTAGCTTTGTAACTAAATAAATGTATGGCCTTGGGCCACTGTTGTATCTCCCTGAAACCAGTCTCTTCCTCTGTAAACTAGAAATAATAATAGTATCTTACCATATCAGTCATTGTGCAGATTCCTAAGACCACACCTGTCTCATCACAAGCATCAGTGTTTGCTGCGGTTATTAGTAAGGACTAGCAAAAACCATTACCCTTGAAGGGAGTTGGAACAGTGGGTCTTGACCTTGACTGCATGTCAGAATCGGGGCGGTGGGCGGGGGGAGGCTTAGATGCTGATGTCTGTCGAGGGAACCAATCGTCAGTATTTTTTCAAAGCCCTCCAATTCCAATATGCAGCCAAAGTTGAGAACCACCAAAACAGGACCCCAAGAAAGAAATGGGTTCCTTTCAGCTCTACTTAGCTAGATTTAATACACTTGAGCTGCATTAGAAAGGAGCTAAGCTGAAGAGAAAACTGTTGGTCTTCTTACCCCCATTTCAGAACCATTCCCCACCCCTCGCTCCCAGCCCTCACCAGCCAGGCATTGGCCTTTTGCGAAGCTATGCTTCCAAAAGGTGGAGAAGACCAAGACCTTCCTTGTACATCTCCCAAAGCAGAAATAGCTCCAGTCACTCTCAGGACAGACAAGGAAGCCATAAGTAATAGATGCTACATAAACAACGTCCAATTAACCCAGCCACCAGTTCTGGGGAGAAGGAGCACATTAACCCTTTTGGCAAGAGACTAAGCTGAGACAGTAGGGAAGCCACTAAGGCTGCTCAGGTGAGAATGCTAAGCCTGGGTCCCTGGGAAGCTGCCCCCCTCCCTTGCAGCCTCCTCCTGGCCCCCCACCTCCCTTCAGCAGGTGAACACACAAGGTGGATAGACCTTGGTCAATTTAGCACAATTAGAAGTAGAGTTAAAGTTGGCAGTGATGTCGCCCTGGCCCCTTGGAAGATTTTTCCAGACTCCTATACTACAAATTACATTCTCTTCTGTCACTGTATCTCTGCCATATGTTTCTGCTACTCACCCTGAAGGAGACTCATTTGTGTGTGGGGACTCAAAGCCTCCTCAGCCAGGCTCAGGAGTTACTCTGCCGCTCCCACCCCTCCTGCTCAGGTGCTGTTTTCCTCACTGGGTACCCCAGTCATCCCTGCACCAGAAGCATGCTCCTGAACCCTTGCAGGGGGGGTCCCCAGGATCCTGCATATCTCATGCTGGGCCAGCTTGCCTATGTATCCTTACATCGCCTCCAGGCCAGACTCCGCTCCCCAGGTCAAATTCCCCAGCACCTCCTGGGGCCTCTACATCCTTAGCCAGGGAGGGCTGAAAAGCAGCAGCTCCCACTGCGACCACCACGGGGCTTTGTGCATGGATCAGTTCCTGGTAATGACTGGGCTCAGAAGAAAGGAGCTTTGTGATTAAGGGAGCCATCTTGGGGAGGGGAGAGGAGGCGTGAGGCGAGAACACCTGCCCGGGAAGGCGCTCTAGAAGGCCAGACGTGCACCTCCCACAGACAGAAGAAGGGCACCGGGGGCTAAACGTACTCGAAAAGCGAGGTTAGTGAATTTAATGAGGTGATCTTAGGCAGTTTAATTCAGCTCAATTGCCTGGGGCTAGAGGAGGAGCCCAGCGTGGGAAGCCAGAAGTTAAGGCTACACTAATTAGATTTCACGAATGCCTTTGTTATTCAGCCTGCCAGGTGGAGGGGATGCTCCCTGAGGGGGCTTCTGAGCCCGCCCCATTCAGCTGCCTCCTGCCTTTCTCCCTGACTTGTGCCAGGCCTCTACCACCCACCCCAGCAGTGTCCCTGGCACTGGCACCCAGCTCAGACTCCGTAACCATGTGAGGTGATCTGATGGGTGTGGCTGGAGCAGCGAACCGCTCCTGGTGGTAAGAGATGGGCATGGATGGCAGACAAGCAGGGTGGCGAGGAAGGCCCCGGAGAGAGCAGTGTGGTACACCCTGGCCAGGTGGCTGTGATGGCGCTGGGCCCCTCACCCACGGCCTTGCAGGTACAGCACTTACCCAGCGGTGAATTCTGTCCCGGGGGTAGTCACTGCGCAGGCTTACAGTCCCCATTAGCTGCAAGCTCAGGGTGGCACCCTCTCTTTATTCACCCGTGCGCCCAGTAGGAGATGACCGAAAGAGGACGAGGCCCCTAAGGGAACAGAGAATGGTCCATCCTGAGTGGGTCAGCCCTTAAGGCCACAGTGGAGGACTCAGTTTCTCCACCTGTAAAATGGCTAACTACAGAAACTTTGGAAGGACATAGAACAAGTTTTTGCAGCAGTGAAACCTGGTTTTGACCTTGCTGCTCGGGTGTTATTATTCTTCGGACAAAGGAAGCCGCTTGCGGCCCACATGAGCGTAACAGGAGGTTTATCGTTCTCTGAACCCGGAGATCTGCTTATCTCCAGCACTAGCAACGCCTGCTCCTGAGGGACAGCCCCACCTGTGGAGAGGCTGCTCCCTCCAGTGGAAGCCGATGGTTATGGTCAGCAGCCTCCTGCCTCCTCGCCTCTCCTTCCCGTCCGGCCTCCCTCTGCAGCCAGGTGCCCACGTTCCCATCAGGAACATCAGCGTCACAGACTCATGCTGATGCCAAAATGTGATGGAGCCACTTCATTGCCTCGCACTCAACCCTCAGTTTCCTTTGCTGCAAAAGGAAGAGACAGACCCCATCGCAGCTAGGCTAGCCATCCTTCTCTGGGCTAGGGCACTGGGGTCCCCACTGAGCCCCCATGGTCCAGTCCCCTGCCCATTCCAGTGACCTCCTGGGAGGCACTAGCTACCCATAAGTCCCCGAATAAGCCCTGTGACTTATTCAAGGCTGTCAGGGAAAACACCTTAGCTGCTTAACGAGGTAAACATGTGGAAGGTAAACATGTGGCAGCAATTACGAAACCCTGGAATGCAGCCATCACAGCAGGTAGCTTTCAAGCTGCTTATTCCAGCTGGAAATTACCTGCTGGCTAACTCACCCCATCATCTGAGCTCTTCCTCTGCAACCAGGGCCCCTTCTCTCCCCCAAATCCCTCCCTGCTCTAAAGAGTCTAAGCTTTTAGAGGAGGACGGGAAAAGAGGTGGAAAGGAGGGAAAGAGGGAGAGAAGGCAGAAGAAATCAAGCCTGCTGATGCAGGGAAGCGATAAGGCCTCTGCAGGATTTGAGGTCTCAGGAATGTTACACCTGTCTGTACTCTGGGTCCCCTCCCAGAACCTTGAAACAAGTCACTACAAGCTGAAGTCCCGTGGGTCCTGCCCTCAGCATCCTTACGTGCTCCCCACGCTGGAATGTCTGGGGCCTTGACTGCCCATCAGCCCTGGGATGTGTAAGGCCCCCTGAAATGTGTCTGGGCTCAACCTAAGGGAGTGGAATGTGCAAGGGGATCCCCAGAGGACCTGAACTCTGCTTCCCTGTGTCCCTGTTAGACCAGTGATGGCCTTGGAGATACTTTCAAATGTTTCCTAAACCAATACCACGTCCCAAGCCCTGCTCTTAAAGGCTTTGTACAACTTGCTTTATCCCCACCACAACCCTATGGGAGAAGTATGATCACTTGCCCATATATTACTACAGGTTAGGAAAACGGGACAAGGAAAGGTGAAGTGACCGGTCCAGTATCATACAGCCCCTAAGGGACAGGCTTGCAACCTGAGCAGCGGCCATCTGGCTCCAGCGTCCACACTCTTAAGTGCCATGCTAAGTTGTTTCTTCATAAAAAGCACATTTTAAAATTCTCACAGGCTCTGACTTGAATGCTTCACCTGCTAGCCACTGTGCTGAGTAAGAGTTTTGCAAGCGTCTGCATGAAACGCTGGCGGCAGCCTGCACGGGCAAGTGTTATCAGCATCTCCATTTCACAGATGAAGCAATGGAGGCTTGGGGAGATTGAATCATGCATCCATAGTCTCAGAGGTGGTGGGTAACTGACTGAATTCCTTCCCAAGTCCCCCTGAGCCCTCTTGGTGACATCCCTCCCACTGCTCCCTTCCGAGGGGACAGACTGAGTGCCCACGTTCCCGAGCCCGAGAATGAATGGGAGGCTCTCAGGATGTTCCCGTCTCCCTTGTGGCTCTAGTTTGGCTCTGGGAGGAATGTCCCTGCTCAGCCCCCACGTTTACTAGCCTGCCCCCCACCCCCCGCCCTTCTAGACCCGGGCTCCTCACTGACATCCCCCGTGCATGACCACCCAGCTCCAGCCCTCCCCTTGCCCAGCTCCCAGCACTCCTGCTCAAGCAGACAGGGATGCACAGCTCCAGGCCCAGCGTGACGGATATGTATGGCCAAGAATGGTGATGTATTTATTAAGTGAAACCGACAACTTTCATTAACCCAAGTAGACATTATTAAAACGCGCCGGTTGTCTCTGGGAAATGAAGTGCCCAGCACAGGCTGGAAGCAAAGCCCCTCTCGCAGTCCCCACGCTGCTGGGTGGACTGGGCCCCTCCTCCTGGCGTCCTGTCCCTCATCCATCATTTCCCATGAAGTAGGCCCCATTCCAAGCCCCACACTCCTCCCTTCACAGTAGTGATCACAGGACCTCCCCGGCCCCCCTCTGAGCCTGGCACCCCCGCACCTAGGTGGCCCGAGGCCTGGAGACCATGGCGCTCCATTACTTCCACTGCCTGTACCTGAAGATGGGGCTGCCTGCTGGGCCCGTGATTGACTACATTAAATGCAGCACATTAAACCTGATCTGAATCCTGGTTGTGGCTGAGGAGGCAGCCCTAGAGATGTGGCTGGGTGGGGTCCCAGCTTTCTGGCCCCCTGGAGTCAGTTACTCATGGAGTAAGCCATGGGGAGCTCACTCGTGCAGGAGAAGACGCAAGGGGACCTGGATAAAAGGGCAGGACCAAGAAGGGCAGAAACCAGGGCTGGTGGGGCGGGCTCACCCGCCCACCTGCCCACCCGCCCACCCTCCCACCCACCATCGTGCACTGTCTGTGACCACAGGTCTTTGCTGAGGTGCAGGAAGCTGTAATAATAATCGCATCTGCCACTTTGCAATTTACAGTGAGCTTTTACGCAGACCATCTCATTTGCTCCTCCCAAGTCCTGCTGTAAGGGAGATAGCATCAGTCCGGTTTCGCCTTTGTACCCATGATGAGAGGAGGCTCAGAGAGGTTAAGTAATGCCAGTGAGGTTGCAGAGATGGTAAGTGGCTGCAGGATAAGTGCCTGGGCCTCCAACCTTGCAGCTAGCCTCCTTACCTGGCTTCCTCTCATCTCCAGTCTTCTTATATTAAGTTCCAAGCTCTGATGCCTAGTGGAGTCGAGATGCTCTTGTTTGGGGTACGCCATTCTGTGTAGCTCAGGCCCACGTGCACCTGGGTTCAGGCAGCAGTGTGAGCCCGTGGCCCTGTGGACAGATTGGAGGGAAACCTCAGCACAGAGGTGTGCAGGCGCAGAGCCGGCCAGCAAGGAAGGTGCACCCAGTGACCAGTCCTGCCTCTCGCTCTATCCGGTCCCTGCAAGAAGCTCTCCACCCGCCTGTGGAGCTCAGTTGAGTTACTGTGCATGAGTTGTCTGGTGCCAGCACACAGTAGGTGTTCATCAAACATGAATCTTAACATTGTAGCCTAGAACTAGGCACCCAGTAAGGCGTGCATACCCTGCTTTGAGAGTAGTGTCCTGGACTTTTAGGGGTTATCTCTGCACCTGTACACACAACCTTGTCACTTCCATGTCCTCATTTTTGGTTCTGAGGTACCGTCGTCATAACACTGGACACACTGAGGAGACAGCACAAGAACAGAAGCTGGATCCTGTTCATCTTTTTATTTCTACTGCCTAGCATCTTGCCTGTGTGATGGATTATCAATAAATGTTAGTAGATGGGTAGGAGGGAGGAAGTGAGGATGGAAGGAAGGAGGGGGAAAGCGGAGGGAGATAGGAAGGCAAACGTGCCAAATAAACAAGCGGATTAGCCATCTCAGCAAGCTGAGGTTCCTCCTCCAAACAAGACTATATAGTCAATCCTGGGTCCAGGGCCAGTGGGAGAGGGGTGCATCTATTTGGGGAGAGTGAGGCCAATCCCTAGTTCCTGGCTGTACCTTCCCATCAGCAGGGCTGAACTGCTAGCCTTCCAGGGCCAGGAAAGGTGGTGACCCCAGCTCACCACAGGGCCTGGGACTGCGGAGCCCAGAGAGCCACGTGGCCCAAGCTGCCAGCTGCAGAAGCCCCAGGGCTGGCACCCCACAGCCACTCAGTCACCCCAGCCCTCACAGGTGCCTTCCCTGCAGCACATCTGTGGAGAGAAGGTAACCGCGAGGCTCTGACGGGTTCGTTCATGGGGAGGTCTGTGTGCCTCTCTCCCGCCCACGCCCCTCTGCTAGCTTGCAGCCTCCGCTCCCTCATGCATCCGGAGCGAGGACTCCAACCCAGGAAGGCAAACAAGCTGCTGTGTAGACGACGCCAGGAAGGAGCCAGAGCAGGCACGAGCCCTCACCTGCCTGCCCCTCAGTGATTTCTATGTGAATTTTTTGTTTTAATGAAAGCACTAAACTAAACAAGCAGCCCCGGTATCTTCACCCTAGCATGGGGCTCAGCAGGGAACTCTGAAGAGGAACCTCAAAACTTTAACCCATCTGGTGCAAAATGAATTCCCTTCTCAGATGGTGGCTAGACCCCAACCTTGCTGGACAGCCAGGAGTGCGGGTGGGAAACATACTGTAGATTTCCTGTTAGCTAAGCTTGTAGAGGAAGTATCTTGTGCTGGTGGTCTCTATGCCTCAGCCAGTCCTACCCCATGAATTGTTCATGGAGACCCCTGCAGACATGGCTGATCGAGAAGGCTATTTAACTAGCCATGCTTTCTGGGCTGACATCCCCTCAGCCCTAAATTTTCTCTATGATGTTCCCAAAAAAGTCCATCCTCTCTTACCAGCCCCCAAGAACTGCCCCAGACAGAGGAGCGAGCTAGATAGGTTCATCAAGACCCTGGTTCTAAGGTTCAAGTGAACATCCCAAGTGGGAAGCCAGCCCAAGAGATTCAAATCCAGAACTGGGGTGAAGCTTCACCATTGGTCAAAGAGCCATGTTCCCTCCTTTCTGTGAGGAGACAGTGAAGTCAAAAGACTGGGTGCAGGTCCCAATTCTGTCACTAGCTGTGTGACCTCAGGCAAAGTGTTCACCCTCTCTGAACCTGCCCCTCATCAGTCAGGAAAGGATGGGGCCACAGACTGGTTTGACAATCCTAGATGAGAATGCACGAGGTGGTGCTGTATAACCCACGAGGTCCCTGGAAAAGGCGAGTTGCTATCAATACAGCATCTCCACCCCAGGCTGAAAAAAAGGGCAGGGGCCAGGCCTCAGGAAGAAGAGCTGGAAGGGCTACTTCCTCCCAGTAACCCCACATACCACAGGCTCCAGAACCCCCAGGCCTAAAAAGCTCGGAGGGCTGAGGTATCCCTGCTTAGAGCCGCCCCCCACAGCGCACACACAATTGCTTCCCTGCTTCAGAGCAGCCAGATCGTGTTCATCAAAAGGCAAACAAAAACGCTGCCGGGGCTGACCTCTTCTCCACAGCAACTGGGAAAGACTTTGTTTTGTGAGAAGGGAGGGGAGCCATTCCTCATCTCTGTAAACAAACGCACCTATTCAATTAGCTCCTGTGTGGTGTTGATCGTGCAACAGGAAAAGGCCGCTGCCCGCAGAGGGCTCCGGTAGCTTTCGGCGACTCAGCTGGGAGAATCAAAGCCGCCACCTCGGGTGACCTTGTTTCATCTCAGCTGCTCACAGGATCCCTCGTCTCCCCAAACTCACGCTGTCCCATGCACAGCTCTCACGCTGAGGTGTCCACTTTGAATACAGAGTCCATGAAAGGGTCCAGAAGCGAGACCAGGCGGAGGGAGCCTGGAGGGAAGGGTCGGGTCTTCCCTGAGTGTCCGCTCTTGGGCCACATACGTGTGTCTTTGCTCCGCGTTCTCCATCTTGACTGAGGCGTGAGGGGGCCGCCTTTGGGGCAGATGGGGTCCATTTGGAAGAGACACGGACACAAGGAAGTGGCGCTGGAAAATGAGCACGGCGAGGGGGCTGTGGTTTGGGGGTGAGCAGGAGACAGGTTCAGGGAGATGAAACTCCAAACTGGCAGGAAGGTAGCTGGGGAGGAGGAATGGCGAGGCTGGCCGACAGAAAAGCAGGGCAGGAAAACGCCAGGGCCGGCCTTCCCGGATTCTGGTGGGTGCCTCCGGGAAAAAGGACTGGCTGCTGTGGTGAAGTAGAAGGCTTCTGTTTACAGCCATCTATCTCCCATAATTAGCCATTTAGGAAGAAAATAGCCTTCAAATTCAAAGGTAAATTGACTTACATTGGGATAATAACATTTGATTGAGCACGGGAAGTTCATCTTTAGAGTATGAGAGCAAACAAATTGCTTTTCTTCCCCCGTGCTTGGGAAGAAACGAGATGAGATTGCAGGTGCTCCCGGAGCTGTGTTCCCATCGCCTGGGGCATAAGCCGACCGGGGGCGCAGCCACTCGCCCAGGCGCTCACAGCTAGGTCTCTGCCAGTTGTTTTCTGATCCTTGTTTTGGAGGGTTTTTAAATTATATTGCATCACATTGATGCAGCAATCAGTTATTATTGTCAACAAGAGCATGAAGAGACATAAATTCCCTCCTTTAGATAGAGACTGGTTCATAAATACATTTCTTTATTGCTTCCTGGACTGGAGGAATTGCTCTGTGCTTTGGCTTCCTGGAACATGGGATATGGGGTGGGGGCTAGAAAGGGTTTTAAATTTTGTTTCTAAGGTTGTGAAATCCTTGGATGATTTCCTGTAGATGTCACTGTCTTCTGAGCTTCTGGGGTGGGGGATCAGTGACGGGTGAGAGAGGGAACACAGAAATATTAAAAATAGTATGATGTGTGCACTGATATAGATATACACTGATATGGGCATCAGGTCAGGAAGAGTATCTCTGCCTGGAGAAGTCAGGTGTTTTGTTTTGTTTTTTTAGAGGGGGGGACATATGAGTCACACTTTGAAAGATAAGCCCTATAAGTGAATTATCAGAGGTGCACAAAGACCGACCCACCCACCCCTGCCCCTGTGTGCCCTTGGTCAAGCCCTTCTGGCACTTTGGGTCCTGGTAGAAATTCAAATTTCACTTAGGTTACTAATAGAAACCATAAATCACCTCCCACAAGCTCTCTTTCTCAGCTATGTCTTTCTTCCATGCATTCTGTGTATTCTGTGTATTTTGGAATAAGGTAAAGGGACTTGAGCAGTCCATAGCTTATGGCTGAGTGTGCGTGTGTGTGCATGCATGTGCAAACGTGCCACCAAAGTTACTCATGGGTATGAAAGGCTTAAGAACCTCGCATTTAAATAGCAAGAAACAAAGCAAAGCTCATAAGGACCTGTGCTACTTATTTATTGCTCTATAAAAAACGACCCCAAAATTAGCAGCGTGTGGCCATGCATTCATTCATTCCTCGAAATCTGAGTCAGGAATGCAGGCAGAGTTCAGCTGTGGCCTTGGCTTCAGGCTTTCTCCCAAGGCCATGGGCAAGGTATCCACCAGGGCTACAGTCACCCCGACTCACCTGGGAGAATGTGTTTCCAGCTTGCTCATGGGGTTGTGGGCCAGATTCATTTCTTCGTAGGCTGTTGGACTGAGGGCAATGGCTCCTCACTGGATGTTGGCCAAAGACTATGCTCACTTCTTACCAACTTTCTTCTTCAAAGCAAATAGCCCAGAAGCCAAGACAAAGCAAGTGTGTGCCAATAAGTCACAGTCTTATATAGTTTAATTATAGATGTGACATCTCATCACTCTTACTGTAGTCTACCACTAGAAACAAATCACGAGCACACACACACATGCTCAGGGGAGCGGAATACATGGCGCTTGAATACCAGGTGACAGAGCTCACAGGTCAGCTGCCCACACGGGACCTGGGCTGGCAAGTCAAATCCCCTGAATGTAGATTAAGAAAATGGAAAGTCAGCGGAGGCTTGAAGCAGGAGTGCAGCCCTAATCTTCTGATTGCCCCTCTCTCGCTCCCCTGCCCCTCAATCACAGAGAAGATCACACATTAGAAAGGGGGTCATGGATGGAAGGGAGCCTGGGGAGTGTCCTGGAGAAACTCCCCGAGACGCCTCCCAGAGCTCATTACTAGATGGTTCTGGGCGGGTCCTCTGCAGAGACTCGTGCCAATCCAGGAGTCCCAGAGGTTTTCATTTGAAGGAACAGCCAGGTCGGCCCAGGTTTCACCGTAGACACCTGGGTGCCCCACCCAGATCCAGCCAAATGCCAGGAGAGACAGAGGTGAAGAAAAGCCCCACCCAGGAGTTGGAGAGATAAACAGCCCAAGGAGAGCCTGTCACCTTTCCGTTTTAAGAGTTAAAGGCAACAGAGAAGAAAAAGAAAAGAGTCAGGGAACGAAATAGCAGACGCAGCCGAAAGCGCGCCTGTCTCAGAGAGAGTCCATTAGGGGCCAAGACACCAAGCAGGAACAATGCAGCTGAGACAATGGACGCAGCTGAAAAGCCCTGGAAATAGGGTGCACACACCCCCGCTCCTGGGACATCTTAACAGATTAATAAGGCTTTTGAGGATTTCCAGAAACATTTCTATGAGTCAGAGCCTAAGAGGGGCCAACACGGGGCTCTTTGAAGCCTCCTTTTCAGCAGCTTGAAACAGCAGACGCCTCTGTGCCCAGCAAGGAGGGGCGAGGCCTGGGCAAGCCAGGGAGAGCTATTGTGTCCCTAGAAAATGGGAACCCACAAGGGGACTTTGTAACAGCCCCGAGCAAGCCATTGAAGCTGGAAGGCAAGCACATGCCTCAGTTGAGGGACAATTATCTGGCCAAACAATGGAAGGGACGCAGCCACCGTTCAGAGGCCACGTGGTCTTCAGACTGAGGGTGCAGGCATTCCCGGAAGCCAGGACAGGCCCTGGAAGTCAGAGATTGTGTTTGCCAGGCCACATAGGAATTGCTGTTCCCATTGTAGAGGTAAAGAAACTGAAACTGGAAGACATTCAATGACTTACCCAGAGTCTCTCAGGCATAAATGACAGAGGGGGAATGAATCTGTGTCATTTTGGCATCCAGTGGTCAGTAGCAGAGGTTCAAAGGACCAGTGGCATAAGCAAGCTAAGAGTCAACTTTGCTCTCATGTAACATGTAGTCTAGACATAGGTCGGCAGCCCATCTTACGCTGGCTTCTATGCCTGGGTTGTGCCTCATGGCCCTAAATGGCTGCTGCCGTGCTGGCCATCGACTCCACATTTCAGACATGAAGAAAAGAGGGAAGGACAAAGAGGTGCACCTTCCAGGGGATGAGCCATCTTTAAAGAAGGCCACCCATGGCTTCTGGTTCTCATTAGCCAGAAGGTTCTCATTAGCCATTAGCCATTCCTTTTCAAGGAAGGCTAAGAAATTTGTACTTTGTTAACTTCATTATCGCCCCACCTCAACAAAATCAGGATTCTGATAGTAAATAAATGAGAATGTGTATCAGGTAGGCAAATAGTACTCTTTAGCACAAGACCCAGATTTCCTAAATCGGAATCCAAAGTTCTTCCTACTCCCTACTGCCACTGGTGACCTTGGATTGTCCACTCACTGTCCAGACTACTGACCAGTCCCATGCCTCCTAGCTCGAACCCACAGTCACTGGCTGCTCTGGACTCTCAGCACCCAGAGTGTGCAGCTGCCCAAACACTGGAGCTAAGCCAGGGGTCCCAGGAGAATGATTATTGTACCTGCTGAACCATGAGTCCCGTTAGCTCCTGGCCAGCCCAGTTCTCCTCTTGGCTCAGATAAACTCAGTTCTCTTAGTTGTGTAGAACCAGACGCAGGTCTTTGCTTTCACTGTGTGATCATGATGAGGTGCTGTAGGGGAATTAAGGGCCTGTTGTGCTCTGCCCTGCGCAGAGCTGTGTTTCCAAATGACACAGTATTGGTCGGTTTCTAGAGGGAAGTGTGTGCTGGAATCGGCTCCACAGAACGGCAGTCAGTTGCATATATTTTTATGAATTCCCCAGTCAGTGGCAAGTGGCCACGTTCAGCCTCACTGATGCCAACTTATATTCCGTGTCAGGGAATACAGGGTTCTGTTTTTCACTGGTGCAGCAAACAAAGAGCCCATACCCGGTAGTGGGGGAAGTTACTTGAAGAGCAGAGCCGGGCCACTTGCCCTTTGAGACCAAAATAGTTTGGTGCTCCAAATGGAAACTGTGAAGCTGATGGCAGCACACTGTGACAGGGTCATCTTTCCCACCAGCTTCCTCTTCCCCCATTTCCAAATTTCCTCCTGTGACATTTCAAGTTACAAGGCTCCCATCTCAGAACTTTGACTTTGAATGTCTTTTCATATTGGCCTTAAAGAAGATGGTGTCATCAGTGACCTTTTTAAAAGACCACGGGGGCTTAATTAAAAACTAAACTTGGCCACTTAATTCAGATGATCCTGTCGACTCCCCGGCACTGCAGTGAACTGAGCCTTGTCAGCTTGCAGCAGGCGGCTGGCACTGCCCTTTGGGGGGTCCCAGTGCTGTGGCACTCTGGAGCGACAGGAATGCTCTGGCCCACCCAGGACCACAAGAAGGGAACTGGCCGCTGGGAACCGAGAGGCTGTCGTGAGGCAGAAGGCCCTTGCAGGGACTGAGCCATCGTGCAGGAAAGGCACCCGGGGGATTATGGCGATGGTGAGTCCGGAGCACGGGGTCTCCCCGTGTCCTAGCTCCTAGCCGTGCAGCATGATCACCCAGTGAATAATGCCCTGTCTTACACCCTCCTCCCGCTTTAAAGATGCCAGTCATTGGCAGATGGATGTGCCACGTCTTCTGCCTTCTGGAACTGTGGCCTGAACTCTGTCTCTCCCAGGACCTGTCGCTAGAGACCACAAATTCATCAGAAAGACCAGATCACAGAGTTACCTCTGTTTGGTTTCTTACTTTATTAGTAATACCTTTTATTCCCCCTTCCTAAAAGAGGAGAGCGGGGTTCAGGGTGTGGAGTTGAGCTATGAAATTGCAAGGTCCAAAAAGAGCTTGGAAAGACCTGCACCCACAATCAGCGTATCTGCCAGAAAGGGGGAGACAAGTTATTTCCCAGGGGAAAACCATGTCTTCTTTTCCCAACCACATTGGATAACTATAGACTCAATGCCTTAAGAAACATGGAAAGGTTCTTCCAGAGGTCAAATTAGCTGCTCCACCCAGGGTCAAGGTCATCATAGTCCTACCTTCAAAAGGATGAGTGTGTAGTAAAAGGAAAATTAGATTCTGGCTCTCTCCCTCCACACACTGTTACTTAACCTCTCTGGCCTCAGGTGCCACCTCTATAAAATGGGTTGAACAATATTCGGCATGATCTTCTGGTGATAACAATACCCAGGTGATCGACTAGGAGTTCCTTGTGGAGTTCACTGAGTTCATTAGATCTGAGCAGAAGACAGTGACCATAGAATTATTTCTGCTCTCGATCATGGGCATCAAGCAGATATCAAAGTTACCGGGACTCTCTGGCAGGTGATCTTGAAATTAGCAGTTGGCCTCTGGAGAAGGTAGCTCAGCCACAGCAGAACCCCAAGCTTGTCTTCTATGGCTTTCCATGATCCGCCAGAGTGCAAAGGGATTCACCCAGGAATCGCCCAAGAAATCCCCGGCCCCATCCTAGAGAACTCAGCCACCAAGAAACACAGTGTCAGCTTTGACTCTGGTTCTTAAATCACAAAGTATTACAAGTCGCTATGAGCACAAGCACATACCAAAGAAAGCTTTGAAAAGCAGGCCATGCCTGTGCCTGCAGTGCTGGAGAAGTTTCTGGCAAGGAGGTCCTGACCAGCTTCTGTCATGGCTGATCACTTAAGGCTTTATGTGACATCAAAACTTGTCCTTTCGTGCCATGCCCCGTGACTCTCAAGGACACAGGTGGCCTAGTTGAAGGGATGGGAAGGTTGGTGATCAATGGGGACTTCCTGGGGAGCTTCTAGTCCTGTCCCTGCTGCTTCCCAGCTGTGTGACCTTGAACAAAGCACTCGATCTCTCTGAGTCACAGCAGTAGCATCTGTAAGATGGCCTCACAGTACATGCCTTACAGTTGTGAGCATGAAATGAGATCATTTGTGTACATACCTGGCAAACTAAAGCGGCTGAAATCAAAGGCCACTTGTTATTGTTAGAAAGACCCTGATCCAGGGAAACAGGTTAAGACCCAAGTCATTACCAAAACAGGCCTAGCCAAGGCCAACCTCTCCCCTGGTGTTGTCTCCTGCTCATTTCCATCCCTTGTCTCCCCACCAAGCAGGGCTGGACTCAGCTCTGCCAGGGGGCTCTGCCAGCTCCCTCCTACCCTGTCCTCCACCTCTGGGTCTCAGGAACCAAACTGAGATGAGTTTGACTCTGGCTCCTTTGAATGCCCGAAGTGGGCATCCAGCCCTTCCGGCTCCTCCCCCCACTCAAGTGGCCTTGGAAAGAGAAGAGGAGGTGGCTGGGAGGCTCTCGGTGCTCCCCATCCCACTGGCAGCCCCAGGCCTTGTCCCCATGCACTCAGCAGCAGGAACAATGTCAGGGGTGGCTGAGGGGAACTCCGCCCCCAAAGGCAGTACCTGCCTGGGAGGGGTGCCCCACTCACTACAGCAGGGAAGGCCCCACTGCCATGAGATCCTGGGATCTCAGGGTAGTTAGCTGCAAGGAGACATCTGCCAGAAGACGTTGCTCCTCCTCCAGGGACTGGGCCCGCTGGCACCGAGGGCTGAGAAACATATGGGGGTTTTGCAGAAAACACCACGCAACTCCTGAGCGCGAGCGCCTGCCCTGTGGCTTCAGAACGTGTCTGACGTTTAGCACGAGGCTATTTTCTTGGGCACATCCAGGATTTGATTTCTGCCTTTCTATGAGGACCCATGGCTGCGCAGAGAAGGGGAGTTGACCAAGAGTGTGGTGCTGGAAATCTGAGCATTTTAGAGTGGGCAGGGCCCTTAAAGAGTTTCTGCTGCTGCTTCTTTTTACCTTGGAAGGTCCCATTCGTGAGGCCTCAGAGCCCAGGGAGGGGCTGGCCCTCCAGCCGTGGATGGCCTGCGTGTTGCCTGAGAAAGCACTCTCTTCCCGTCCAGAACCGAGCAGACTCCTTACGTCCCTCCTTCACGTTTACAGTCCCCCCATCCTCCCCAGCCTGCCTCTTCTGCCTTCCTCCCTCTCCAGGTCAACCCCGTGTCCTGTAGCAGATCCGCACTGTGTGGGGACTGTGACCTCGTGTGGGACAGGGTCTGGGAACCAAACGGGGGTGCCCTGTGTCAACACATGACAAGACAGCAGCCCCGTTAGGGCAAAAAGACAGGAAGTTCTGCACGCACAGTCCCCTCACTCTCCTTGTGGTTTGTCAGTCATTCAGCAAACATCTACCTATCACCTGCCATCCTGGTACCACTGCAACAATGAGAACGATCTGTGCAGCTCCCAAGAGAGATGGTCTAAGAACAAAGACCTCCCAGCTTCTTGGGAGTTTGGGGGGCAGGTCACAAATCCTCTTGAGAATCCCCTAGAAGTTATGAAAGCTATGGACGTCCTCCCTCCCTAAAGCTTAGATGATAGGACTCCAAATTAAGGAAGGCACAAGTCCTGCAAGTCACCCCACTCTGCATGCCCACACCCCAACTGAGGACCCCAGTCTAGATTGTCTCATGCATACAGACAATGTGGCCATGGGGAATGACCAGCCGGCAAGCAAGTTGGCGTGACCAGGTAGGAGGGAGCCAGGCCAGGTGGGTGTCCCAGTGCCCACCCTGGACCCAGAGAAGTGGCAGGCAGGCAAGTGCTGGCCCGCCTCTGTGCCCACTTAGCACACTGCCCCGGGGCCTACCGTGAGCAGGGAGGGGCTGTGGCCAGGGGCTAGGACCGTGGTGAGTCTGCTCACGCTGACAGCCAGGGCGAGCTACTGGAGTGGAACTGCCAGTGCCCCTGCAGCCTCCTGATAACGGTGCTAAATAAAGGTAATTTTCAAGTCACCAGTTAACAATGGCTGAGCACACAAGCAGTGACCGATGAGTCAGTCAATTATTGGGCGAGCTGTCGGGGACTGCTCTGAAGAGCCACCTGGCCCCTGGTCCACGTCCACACGACGATGACCTGCAGAAATCAGTGTCTTGGCTCCACGGGACGCCCAACCCACAGCATTTGCTTCCACAAAGCCCTGGCAGGGTTCCTGCTGCCAGGAACCTGCCAGAAACCTAGCACGAGTCTGTGATAGGGGTGGTCTCCTGGCCGAGAAGCCCTTTGTGCAAGCCCCCCACTGTGGCTGGAAGACCACGCGCCTCCTCCCTTCAGCCCATGCCAAGACCCCTCACAAAAGGCCTGCTGTTCTGGCAGCAGCTGGCTTCTCTGAAACAGGCTTCCTCTGGCCACACCCGGCTCAGTGCAGCTACCTTCACTTCCCAGAGCACACACAGCCTCACCCGGGACCGGTTCCAAACTCATTTCCTCACCCATGGCTCCCTCGATGAACCTGCTGGGCTTATTACCTGGCCCTCTCGGCGCTGACCCAAAAGGGGTCACTTGCAGCCCCAGTTCCTCTGCTCACCGTGTAGTAAGCACAAGAGAGGTGCCAGGTTTTCTCTCTGCGGTCCTTTTCATCCCGATGTGTCGCCTTCTGCTAGGTCAGACTACTCAAGGTAGTGACCGCCTCTCGGCCCCAGTCTTTCTTAGGAATCTGCATCATGTGGGAGAAAAGCATGAGCTTTGGAATCAGGTGAAACTGTCTAATCTTAGCTTCCCCCACTTCTTAGCTGTGTAACTTTGCTCCACCTCCTTCATTCAGCCACAGGAAGGGTGAAGGATTAAAGCAATGACTGGAAAATACCTAGAATAGGATCTGAGGCATCGTAGGCCTCCAATACACTTAAGTTCCCATCCAAGTGGTCCAACAGAAAGCTCTGGAATCTTATTTAATGGTCCATTCAGGGCTGTTGAACAAGTCCTCAGCTGTCTCAGACACTCAGATGTGGAGAGTCCAATGGCAAGGAGCCTTCAGCCTTAGCACTGCAGCCCCCAGATTCTATCAGTGTCCTGAAGGATAGAATGGGGTGCAGGTTGTTGACCCAGCAAGAAACTTGCCACTGCTTGAGCTCTAGAAATGGTAACCTGTGTGACCTTGGGCAAGACACAGGCCTTCTCTGAGCTTCCATTTCCTTATCATAAAAAAACCTCCACCTGGGTTACCTGCCACATCATTACAAGGAGCAATAAAGCAGCCAGTGCTGGTTAAGAAGTTAAAAGTGCTAGTCACATGATAGGTGATTCCTGGAAACTATTGCCAGTTGAGGAGAACTATCTCCTTGCCCAAACACAAGGCGTTTCACCTGGGATTTGTGCCTCAAGGTGAAGGAATTTTCCTGTTAAAGCATTGACACCTTGGGTTTCAGCTGGTTACAGGCATCAGGTTAGCTGTTAGATTTTCACACCTCTGTACCACATCAGTGCACCGATCACTTTCTAGTAAGACAGCTCCTCAAGGGCACAGGGTGAAACGAGACACACAGGGCAAAGAAGCAGTAATGAGCGGGGAGGAAGGCCTGGGCTCCCGGACACCAAGGTGGACAGAGACCAGAGCTGGGAAGAAGGCAGGGCCACACCGCTGGTTTGACTCCTTCAAGGTGTCTTACCTCCCTCAGCGCCCCCTCCCCTAACCTCGCCCCACCAGGCCCCACCACACCACACAGGCACAGGAAAGAAGTGCACTTGCAATGATGGGGTCAGAATGCCTCCTAGGCCACTGCCCCTCACTCTGGGCTCTCAGGCACACTCCTCCCTGCACCGCACCGCACCGCACCGCACCGCACCACACCGCACCGCACCGCACCACACCCAGGAGCACCCAGACTACCGCCTGTGTCCCCAGCCTCCTTGAACCAGGGACAGCAGCCCCCACAGGCAGAGCTCAGCCCTAATTACACCCTCCATCACTTTCCCACTGAGGCTGAAATGGGGACAGATCGCTCAGCAAGCAGTGGCAGTGACCTTCACAGGCCATTTCCCTGCCATCCAGCCCCCTACTTGCCCAAGACCGTGTCCTTTCTTTCATCTAGAGTTCAGTGCACTTCACCGCAGTGTCAAGTGCAGTCGGGGAGAACGAGACCTGCGGCGGGGAGGGAAGCTGGGACAACATCCTCGGCCACAAGAGAGACCCAGAGCAGCTTATTTCTGGAAGACCAGGAGGGTGTAGGGTAGAACCCTGGAGACTCAGACCCCAATAGGGGCCAGCCCTGGGACACAGGGGCCAGAGGAAGGGAACCCAATCTTAGCCTGCACTAGTTGCCAGCTGATGTTTAGGATGCTTAGGGAGGGGTCTCCCTGGTGGCGCAGTGGGTTAAGCAGCACACTGTGAGGCAAACCACAGCCACTGCAGCACGAGTTCGATCCCTGTCCCCCGCAGGGGAGGTGGCCCACCTGGCGCAGACCTCTAAAAAAAACAAATAAAAAGCTTAGGAAGGTAACATCCTCAACATCCTCTGAGCTTTGCTTGGTCAGGTCACAGCTCAAGTTTTGGATTCAGTTCTAGAAATCAGTTTGGAAGGGTTATTAACAAAGCAGGGAATGCCAGGTGGTTTAAGCCAAAGGTTGTGTCATATGAGGAAGGAGCGGGGTGTGTAATTGTGAAGTTGGCTTCCTGGGCTCAGTCGGCTTCCTGGGCTCACATTTGAGACTCAAGCAATGCTCAACAAATACAGCCAGTATCGTGGTTATTATTAAAATGGGCACCCAACAGATTGCCCCATGTTCCGCTGCAACTGGGGCCCAGTTGGTATTCAGGGGGTGCCCCCATTCCTAAGGAAAATTGCAGTAGAAATTGGGGCTTTGAGCTGAAGCCCCCTCAGTAAGCAGCAGGACCAGCCCAAGCCCTGGCGGGGAAGAAGGTGCTGGGGAAGTCAGATGAGGGGGCAGGACCGAGTGGGCTGAGGTGCAGGGCGCTTCTGGGTATCAGTAACCGGAAACTAGTTACCAGTGACTGTTCTGGAGCCTGAGGCTGGGAGGTGAGGGGCTGTGCTCAGGTCCTATGGGGAGTGTCTCCACCCCACAGACCCTGAGGTGCCAGAGGAAAGGTATGATTTGTGCCCAAGAACATAGGATTTATTCCAGCACTGCCACTTCGTAGTTGTATGCCCGAGCCTAGATGACGCAACCTCCCCAGGTTTCCATTTCTTCGTTTGAAACCGCTTCCCAGCACTATACAGAGGCTGAAAGCACTTAGAGGACGCGCGACACGCTGGCCTCTGCTAGGGTGCCCGCTGTGCGGGGCTTGTCAGTGTCCCGAGACACGGGACCGGGAGCCGGCAGGAGCACAGCGGGTGCACTGTGGGTGGCTGGGGTGGGGGCACCACGTCCTAGGCCAGGAATGATGCTGGCCAGGGACAAAGCAAGCAAAGCACCCATTTCGGGGTGTTCCGGGGCAGCTGCCCACCCCACAAAGCTGTCGCTTGTGTCCCCCTCCCTGCAGACGCAGCCAACAGCCCAGATTCCTCCAGCTCTGGAGGGCTTGGAGGGCCCTTCATCTGCCATCGTGTTATTTATTGTCCTTGTTGTCACAAGGAACAGAAGAGAAATATTGTTTTCAGCTGGAGCCGCAGGAGGCCAACCCCTCAAGGGGCAGCGACTCTCGGGCGGGCTGCAGTAATTGCTCTGATTGGAAGGCATTCCCTCGGGTTGCAGGGAGGGATCAGCAAGGTGGGGGTGCCAGGGATTCCAGGAAAATCCTGGGAGCTTGTGGCTCCTTGAAGAAGGCGTTCCAGGCTGCACACCCCAGATTGCTGGTATTTCTCCCTGCAGCAAGCTTCCTGATCAAGTGACTAAAGCCCTCGGTTTACCCTGGTTCCCCCACCCCCATCCCCTTCTCCCCCACCTCGCTGCAGCTACGCATAGGACACGAACTCTAGGTCTGCTCATTGGACACGTATTTCCTAAGTGACAGCCAGGTGCCAAGCTGTGTCCTAGCTAGCTGGGGTGTATCAGGGACCAAAACATCACTGAACTAGGTAGGAGGATAGAATCTAAACATAATAAATAAGTAAACTGTGTAAAATGCTGCCATGGGTTAAGGGCTAGAGGTAGGAGGGTGTGGGGGGGACGGTTGGTGGAGGGATGGGGCAGGGAGAGAAAATCGAGCGTCCAGGGCAGGGACAGGGTTTCGGAAACTTTCCACAGGGGCTCCTCTCCTTCCCTCGATGCTCCAGAGCTCCCCAACTTGAACCCTACACACAGTTCCACGAAACCATACCAGGTCGCTATTGCAGGTAGCAGCCCCCAGACTCCTGCGCCTGCCCCAGCAGCCCACATCCCGAGTGGCTTAGATTTACCAAGCAGTTTTACATGGAAAGTCCCACTTAATTCTCTCCCCAAGGACACCTGTGACCAGGTGCAGTTATTTCCATTCTGTGGGGTAGGAAAGTGGCTCTGAGAGCCTGAGTAATGAAGATCAATGTCACATAGTTCTGGTGCTTGGCCAGACTGGACTCCCCATCCCAGCTCTTGGCCACCAAGCAATGTTTGCTCCCATCCCCGGTCCCATTCCACCCAAAACAACCCCACGAGCCAAGAGTAGTAAAACCCATTTTGCTGATGCAAAACTACGACTCAGAGTTTAAGTAACTTGCCTACAGTCACACAAATGGCGGAATCAGGGCCTGTTCCACAGCTGCCTCCCAAGCCAGTGCTCTCCTGCCCCGGCCCCTTCCCGCCTTCCTTAAAGCCCTCCAGAGACCAACCTCAGCCTCTTCTGCACCCAGACCCCGGCTCTCCCCGAAGTCATTCATTCCTTGCATTCAGTCACCCCTATGAACACTAGAAAGAAAAGATAGATGGCAATAAGAATTGTGTTCAACTATTTTACTTAAGTCATAATCATTCCTAATCTAAATTTGCAGGAATGTATTACACAGTCTAATCATTCGCATATATTGTACTGCAGTTTCAATTTAGCGAAAAGTAAAAGCCATTCAGAAAGCAGAAATATGTTAAATGAACATCTCCCAGATTACAGTCCTCCAGTGTAGATAAAGCACAGCCGGGTTTTTTGATTCGGGGCTGGTGCTGTCTGCTCTGGTTTGGGTGCAGTTGTGGCTCCTTTTACGATGAAAGGCTGGCAGACTTCAGGAAGAAAATGAAAACTTCAGGCTACAGAGTGGGGGGAGGGGAGGGGCTGTGGGTTAGGGAGCATGGTGGCTATGTGGACTTGGGGCTGCTGGGAGGATCGCCCCTTGTTGGGTCTGCTGACAGCTCTGCTCGCCTCTCATCCGGACACACGCCCCCCCAGCACATCCTTTCTGACCCCGGGCATTTCCAGGTGCTAGCTCCTCACCCAGGGTGCTCTGCAGCCCCGTCTTCATTTGCTATCTCCCGTGTGTCTTCAGGTTTCACTTTAGATGCCATGTCCCCTGCGAACATGCTCCAGGAATCGTGCATCTGTTTAGTGGCTGCTCAGGGCCCTGAGCTCCTCTCCTTAGAGCCAGTCATCGCCCTGAGCTGGAATTACCCGACAACCTGTCTCTCCCACTAGACTGCCCATTCATCGAGGGCAGTGACCGTCTCCTCTGTGGCGGGGCCCACAGCCGCGCTGGCCGTGCATACTGAGCGCTCGTTGAAGGAACCAGTCATGAGGGTCTGTACAATGACGTCCTCCTCTCCCAACACTGTCAGAGTCCCGACCACATGCCTGCCCAAGGCCTCCCTGGGAGCTCAGCCAGAAGGTCCCCCGGGGACCCCAGGGTTCCCCTCGGATCAGTGACCAAGAGATACCCACTGCGGGCCCCTGCCCTGCACCACCGTGTAAATGCTACATCATTCTGGGGGCTTCAAAGTCCTCACAGCCCAGGAGATCTGATAAAACTCAATGTGACATCGTCAAAATTAAATTAGAAGCCTAAACACCTCAATTCAACCCCCCACTTCCAGCTCCCTATCTTGGATGCCCCTGAACAATTTCTAATTAATCTTTTTGAGCCTCAGTTTCAGGCTTACGAAATGGAAGGTCTTGTTATCTGTCTCCTCCTGTTGTTACAGAGACGCACTGACCAGGCAAGGGTGAGGGGGGCTTTATAAACCAAGATGGCCAAGAAGCCCCAAAACAACACACCTCAACTCATGTAGAGCAAGAGGGGCTCAACCAGACCTCAGTACTCCATGGAGACCATCCAGCTCCCGCTGGGCTGCCCGGGGATCTAGTCACTCGGTGACCATTCAGGCTGGGGAAATGGATTCTCACTGACTTGGGCTCCGAGTTCTTCATGAATAAGGGCCTCCCTGGTGGCGCAATGGGTTAAGCACAGCACTGTGAAGCAAACCGTGGCCACTGCAGCACGAGTTCGATCCCCACCATGGGCCAGGGAGGGACCCCACATGGCACCGCAGACCGCTCCTGCCTCACCCGCTGCTCCCCTCAGCAGTGTGTTTCCATCGGTCTGCCTTTTCTGCTCCCCACTCTGTCTCTGGTGAGCCCTCTCTCTCTCTCTCTCTCTCTCTCTCTCTCTCACACACACACACACACACACACACACACACACCCCTCTGGCTGGGGAAATGGATTCTTACTGACTTAGGCTCCGTGTTCTTCACGAAAAAGGACACCGGCAGAGTGGCCCGCGTCCTTCGAGATCCTCAGGTGCCTTTCCCAGGCCAGCCATCTTCCCGTGTTCTCCCACACGTGCACCGTCATCCCAGCCCATCCCTCACAGCCCATCATGGAAACGCAGGCCCACGGGAGGGAGCCTACGGCTGAGTAATGCCGATGGAGAGTTTGTTTTCAAATGGAGGAAGTAAAGAATAATGTTCCCGTTCCAAGCTGCTGAGGGAATCGGGAAGGCAGACGGCCATTACTCACGTTGGAATCCTGCCAGCGCTTATGATATTATATTTATTGGCCAAGAAAAACACCTCCCTCCTATCTCTCAGGCAGTGAAGGGAAGCAAAAGCCCAGTTCCAATCACATTCTGTGCGGCAGGTTTAAGACACACAGACGGAGCTTAATGATAAGGCGCCGTTTCCATTTATATAGTGCCTTTTAGCGCGGATGGCCCCCGAGTGTTTAACAAGCATTCTGGACAGATGAACAGACAGGCGTGAAGTGCAAGGCGTAGGTCCCTCCCTTCCCACTTTTCCTACAGGCAGGCTCCCTCGAGCCCTCTCTGCCATTTGGCAGGAAGGTGGAAAATCAAGCAGTTTCCTAGCCAGTTCTCTGCTTCCAACGCTGGTAAGAAAACGGGACGAAAGCGCACCCTGTTGAGAGCATTCCGTGAACGTCCTCATCCTTTACGATGTGGTCCAGAGAGGGCCCCAGATGGCCCCGGGGTGTCTGGTAGCTGAGATCTCTGAGTTTAATGGCCAGTTGCGGATCTGGCCCATCTTGGGTGGTGAGACCCAAGACAGTGGAGTCTGTTCCTTCCCAAATCTCACACCCCTCTTGCATCAGCTTCCAATCGGTGGGAGGGAGGGGTAGTGCCAGCTCCTGTTTGTTCTGAACACCCTGGTACAAGAAGAGGATTTTTTTTAAAAGATTTATTTATTGATACATACAAGCACTGGGGTACAGGCCAGAGGTGCGGGGGTGGTGAGACACTCCACCAAACAGAGTGGGGAACAGAACAGGCAGATCCAGATTGACTGATCTGCACTGCTGAGGGAGCAGTGGGCAAGGCAGGAGAGGTCTGCCTGCACCATGTGGGTCACCTCCCCAGCCGGTGGCAGGGATCGAACGCGTGCTGCAGTGGCTATCGTTTAGCTTCATAGTGGGTTGCTTAACCCACTGCGCCACCAGGGAGGGCCCAAGAAGAGGATATTTCAACCTAGATGTAAAATTTGAAAAAGCCACTGTTGCCTACTCTGCCTGCCAGGGGGGCGTGGCTGGGCCGAGTCTACGCGGCTGGGGCGGGGCCAGGGTAGCACACAGAATGAGGTTCAGAGCGCCAGCCCAGGCCGCACTACCAGCGAGGGAGGAATGATGGGTGTCATCACCCCCAAACCCAGGAGCGTCCCACTTCCAGGGGCTGGGGAAGGAGCAGCCAACAGCAGTAGGGCAGGCCATGCAGAGATCTGTACAGAAATACACCTGGGCAGCCAGGAGATGGGCACCCCACGCCCCCACCTCTGGGCACCAGTCATCAGCATCCTCACCCCGCAGCTGGCTCGTGCTCCCTGGGTCCCTGCATCTTCTTTGTTTCCCTCCCTGGAGCACACAGTCCAAGCCTGCCAGCAGGCGCCGGGTGCCCCAGTCACCCCAGAGTTGTATTTCTCAAATTTCGCTCAGGAGGACGGCTTTGTGGCTGATACATCATCTCATTTTCCTGGAGGTCCTGAGGGGGCAGCCACCAGATTGCACACACTGAATGTCAGCTACATTAAACGAACGCATTCACATCATCGAAAAACCCTATTTATCCATAATAAACATGGGGATAGATGCCACAGAGGAAATAATATAGTATTGATTAAAACAATGGCCTGTAATGCCTTCTGAAAGGCAGCCATCACCAGCGGCTTCCTCAGCGGGCCGGTTCCTGAACCAGCAGCCTCCCTGCCCCAAGCCTGGGGCCTTGATGTCTGCCAGGCACTGTGCTAGGAGCTTGATCTCGTTTTGCTCCCATTGCAGTTCCTTAAGGTGGGTGCTGGTATTATTTCCATTTTACTAAGAAGGAAGTAGTTCAATGTCTTGCCTAGGGTTGTACAATTAATAAGTGGCAGAGCTGGGATTTGAGGCTAGGTCTAACTCCATAGCACACACTATACTCATTATGCGGGACTCCTCTGTGTATTCTTTTCATATTCATGTATGTAAATATAGAGAGGGAGAGTGGGAGAGAAACCGCCGTGTGCCAGGCGCTGCGCTAGGCACGGGGCTCTCTGGACAATATTCAGATCGCTGATTTGGTGATGTGAGGGATCCGCGAGCAACTTAGCCTTGGCCGTGATCCCAGCTAGCCTGGACTGGGGAGTTTGGCACATTTAGAGGTTTCAGAGTCTTAGAAATAGGAAACTTCATTTTTTTCTGTTATTGAGGTGACATTGGTTTACAACACTGTATGGTTCAAAGGCTTGGGTCCACACCCTTCAGGTGTATGTCCCACGCCATACCCATGACCCAAGCCCTTCTGATCCTCTACCCCAGTCTATTGGGTCTCCTTCCATAGCCTCAGCCCTACAGCCAGATTTCTAGGGTTTGTTTTGGCTTAGTTTTATCTGTTGCTTCGTTTTGTTTCTCCATATTCCACTTTGAGCAATACCAACTGGTATTTGTCTTTCTCCTTTTGAATGAGTTCACTTAGCATAATCCACTCCAGTTCTATCCACGGTGTCACAAATGGGAAGAGTTTGTCTTTTTTATAGTTGAGTAGTATTCCACTGTGTAACCTACCACCTGCATTTTATTCATTCATCTGTTGGTAAGCACTTAGGTTGCTGCTGTAACTTGGCTATTGTAAATAGTGCTGCAGTGAACATCGGAGTGTGTGATCCTTTGAATTGGTGGTTTTGCACTGTTTGGATACCCCAGAGCAGAATTAACATGTCGTATGATAGATCCAGTTTTAATATTTTAAGAAACTTCCATCCTGAGATTTTAGAAAGATCACGTGTGGCCCTGGAGCTGCCCGTAAGGCCAGAGCAGGAGCATATTTCTCCCCTCTCCCATGCAACCCCCTTACCTCTGAGGGTGTCCAAGGCTGGGTGAGACAGCAGGCGTGTCTGAGCCCACAGGGCATGCATCAGATGGAGGAGGCACCGTACACTGGCAGGGCAGGCCAGGAGCAGACTGGAGAGGTCACGTACTCCGTGATGACAGGTAGACAGGTAGCTGGACGAGGCAGGGGATAGGGGCTTCCTTCCCCGCGACAACTGTGAGCAAATGTCCCAGCGGACTGTTCTCTGCTGCCGTCCACTGATTGTATGGCTTTGGGCCAGGCCCTGAAGCTATCTAAGCCTTACACCAAAAATAAGAACAACCTTGTTTCTACATCAGTGTTGTGGGGACTTAGTAGGAAAATTAATGCGGCTGTAGGAAGTGCTGGCTTCGGTGTGGTCACACCTTAGGGGCCAAATCTTGGTTCCAGTGCAGACAGGAACTACTTGGTGCCCTGCCCCTTCCATCCTCATGGGGCTTCAGCCCGAGGTGAGCCCAGGGCTCTTCGCTACCAGCTCTCACCCTTTCCCCACCTGACCTGGCGCTCAGGATATCTGCCTGCATCTCCTCTGTCCCTGCCCGGCAGCCTGGATTTGAAAGGTAAATGGGCAGATTTTGCAACTGCTGAAATCCTTGCTTTGCCGGCTCCACTTTCTTCCGCTGCAGCAGAGGGATTTCCACTAAACCCTCCAACCGTGTCTGGATTATTGCTGCCGGCAGCATCGGGGGAATGCGTTCTGATACCAACTCACGCAGGCAAAACACTGAAGGCAGAAACACAAACTGGGGCTTATCGAGGCTAGTAAAGTGGCCGCTGGGGCCGCTGCAGATGCAGGCCTCCCAGCAAACGGGCCATCCTCAGAGTGGGCGCTGGGAGAAGGCCCTGGGGTGGCTGAGTTGGGAGGTCAGTGGTCTCAACCCTCGATGGGGAGATGAGAAGCTCGAAGCTCAGAGAGGTTCGATGACTTGGTCAAGACCACCCAGAGAGGCCGGAGGAAACACCCCAATCACCCTCAGGCCCATTAAGGGAGTCACAGAAGGGCAACACATGAGCGCCCCAAACCACATGGGGTTCAGTCTATGCCTGCCAGAGACCCCCCCCCCCAATCACAGGAGGAGAGAAACCACACCCACCTCCACGCCCAAGGTGGATGTGATGGTCTCACCCTGCCTTTTTAAATTTCCCTGCAAGTGGCTGCCTTCCTGCCACAGTCAGTGTGCCGTCCCACGCTACCCCCGCCCTCTCCTGCCTTGAACCTTTGCCCAAGTCTTTCTTCCTCCCTGGAATGCGCTTCTCCCCTCTCCTGACCAGTCCCAGCACCCTATGTGGCCACGTCCCACCTCTTCCATGAAGACCTCTCTGATCACACCAGCTATGGTAGCCACTGGCTGATCTTTGTGTGAACGAACTGTGTCCCCAAATCCAGGGATTTTGGGGGGTTCAAAAGAGTCCCATGCATCTTTCTACTTTTGGTTTGTGTCCACTATCCCGCAGCCCAGTCAGCAGGTATGTTAATCTACTATGAACTGTTCATAGCGACAAATGACAGGTATAGAAAGATGATGAATTTGACATCCAATGAGACAGGCAGACAAGTGAACAGACAACCGTACACGGTGTAGAGAACAGTGGTGACCATGGAAGCAGAGAGGGTGCTTGGGGACAAAGGTGATGAGTGGGGCTAGCCTGTAAGAACTGTCCAGATCCAGATGCCAATCCAGATGTGGACGAAGATACAAGTGCAATCCTGCTCAGGGAGTTTCTGCCCAAGGGCCAAAGTTGCATGCTCCTCACCCCTGCACCCCCATTCACATACACACACTGTTTCCTCTGTCCCCTCAACCCTCCGACTCTATAGCTCCAGTTCTTCTCTTCCATTAGTGTGCCACTTCATCCCTTGCCCTGTCCTGTGCATGAGAGAAGTCAATAATAGCTCAATAAAAGAGCCAGTTCTGGGGCATCTGGTGACGCAAGGGGTTGAGCGCCACACTATGGAGCTTCTGCAGCCACTGAAGTGCAAGTTCTATCCCCAGCCAGGGAGCTGACGCACATGGCACAGCAGACCTCTCCTGCCTTGCCTTCTGCTGCCCTCAGCAGTGTATTTCAGTCAATCTGCCTCTTCTGCTCCCACTCTTTCTCTGGTGAATCCTCTCACTCCTTGCGCCCCAGCTCTTGTATGCATAAATAAATAAATCTTTAAAAAAGGGGGGGGCAGTTCTGGGGACACTAAGCATTCTGAGCAGTCCTAGAAGAAATTGAATAAGTAAGTCAGGAGAATAAAAGTTCAGACAACAAGCAGAAGGATTTAGGGAAATGAAGAGCTGCAGGAAGTCATAATTGACAGAGCGATCCCAACTCCCCTGACCCGGATGGATTTGAGAAATTGGATTTTAACTAGCTCCCCTTCCTTGTGATGAACCCTAAGGGCTCTGGGTAGCAATCACTAGAGGCCTCAATATTGCCGTCTGTTTCCATCTCACAATTCATCGCCAGCGTCACCGACAGCAGGTGGGGGGTAACATCTCAGAGTCTTTAGACAAGTCTGGCACTTTTTCTGGTTATTGCTCCTGGACACACACAGGTTTGGGGTTTGGTCCAGATCCAGTTCTTCCATTCTCTCATGCGTGGCTTCCAGTGACCTCTGTGCTTATCCTCAGTGTCGTCACAAGTCAGTGGGACTCCAGGGTGGAGTGGGGACACCATGAGAGAATGAGCAGGGAAGACTCACACTCATGGAAGGTTCTCCCGATGTGGCTGTTCTTTCTTCCTTCTGAGAGTCGGGAGGCCAGGCCTGTTGGGATGTGAGTTCCTGGAGCGCTGTCATCCCAAGAACGTAGCCAGTCGTAGATACAGAAGTAGGGTCTGTACTGAGCCAGCGGTGCGGAACCTCAGAGCTGGATGGTTTGCCACCATATTCAGAGAACTCTGCACGGGCGGAGTGGAGGAGACAGCTCACATACGTGCACACACGCTCCCGCACATGGCCCACACGCACTGCTCAACACGTCCCCGCAGACACACGCCCACTGCTTAGCCATCCTCACATGTGCATATCCGCACGGCTGCTCAAGCCAGACCAAGTGCCAGATCCTTGTCTTGCCTCTCCCAGTAATTTCCCATTTTGCCCCGTTCCTTCAAGAGACATTGAACAAGGACCAGTGAGAGAGGACAGCGCCAGCCACTTACCAAGAAGCAGGGGAAGGAGGTACATTTCCCGGGCTGCTAGTAGCCCAGGCCCTAACTCCTAAGGGCGGTTTCTCTTGGGATAAAGATCATCCGCTAAACTTTGGAGAAGTAGGATGACGGGGGTGCAGGGGTGGGTGGGTATAGGGGGGCTCTTGTTCTATATGGCAGCATGGGACAGACTGGGGAGCAATAGATCAAAGTTACAGAGGGCCAGGGGATATTTAAGCTCAGTGTAGAGAACTTTAAAATTATTTTGGCTTTCCAGCAATAAAAAGCACAGCCCACAATGGGATGAGCTTCCTGACATGAGAAGCATCCAAGGGGAAGCCAATGACTTTCTGGAAGATGCTGTAAAGTGGATGGCATACTGTGGGCATCGGGATAGACCGAGCAGCCTCTAAGTACATTTCTATGCACAGAATCTAGAACAGGGGCATCACCACTCAACTTCTCACTCAGCTACTCTCCCTGAGGACAGGCTGAAGTCTAGCTGGGGAAAGACATCCAAGTTCTAGGAGGCTAGTCTTCCTACCCAGGGTCACAGGACCTAAATGGGTCTAAATGGTGCCCTTGATCTTTTTCCCAGAGAGCTGGCATCCCCTGGTTCTGCTGCCTGCCCCCTGCCATTGAGCACAGAAGCCCAGAGGCTGAATTTGTTTTGGGTGACAGCTTGATGAAGTTAGACCCAAGATCCCTGGGCGTATTGATTCTAGAGAAAATGTTCACCCTTTAAAGACCACCCAGGTGCATACTTAACCCACGGGCCACACAGTAGGTCAGCAGCAAGCACGGCCGATGCAAACCTGTTCCGAGGCCTTTCTTGAAAAAAGGTCTTTGTGATGCTCTGGTTCTCTCTCGTCCTTCCTGCCCCACACGTGGGGAGGTGCCCCTTGGACAATGATTAGAAAGACTTGGGTTCTCAGCCCAATCCAGGCTGACTGGCTTTGGGCTTTTATGCACCAGCCCTGGACTTCCTGAGCCTTAGTTTTGCCGTCTACTGAATAGGACACTAATGGCTCCCTCGCTGCTTCGCGTGGAGTAGCTGGCTAACTGGGTGTGTCAGGCGCCCACACTCAGTTCCGCTCGGTACACGCCAGTCTCCTGTCCTTTCTTTTGCACCAGCACGGAAAACTTGATTTGTGGCTCAGACATCCCTTGTATTCAGCTGACTAAAAGCGGGGTCCCAGGCCTCTCTGGTGGCACAGCGGGTTGAGCACCACACTGTGAAGCATCTGCGGCACAGTAGCGTGAGTTCGATGCCCAGCCAGGGAGGGGACCCACATGGCGCGGCAGACCTCTCCTGCCTCGCCTACTGCTCCCCTCAGCGGTATATTTCAGTCCATCTGCCTGTTCTGCTCCCCACTGTCTCTGGTGAATCCTCTCACCTCCCGTGACTCTGGGATATACCCCAGCTCTTGTATGCAGAAATAAATAAGTCTTTTAAAATAAAAATAAAAATGGGGTTCCAGAAACAAAGCCCTGGAGAAGGAAGCAAATTAACAAGCCCCGTGTGCAGGTGCACCCCACTGAGGCTGGACACACCGCCAGTGGAGGGAGGCTTGGGACAGCACTTTTCAAGCAGAGATGCTGAAACCCAGGGACGTTTAGTGGCTTGTCCAAGCGCATGTGGCATTTCCTACCATGGAGTGGTATGTGAGGGAAGGAGCCAAGCAGGCTGTCTAAAATGGAAGGTCAGGAAGACAGAAATCAGTGTCTGTCTTGTTCACACAATGTCCATAGCAACCAGAACTGACTCATGGGAAGCCCTCAACAGAAAGGGAAGAAAAGGGTGAGTGAATGGATGAGTAGTAACTAGAAAAAGGAATTAAAGATAGAAACCTGAACAACCTGCAGCTTAACCACCTGAACTCAACACACTCCTGAGGCTGAAATCTCTGAAGAAGGAAGAGCAAATGCAGGTAGAGAGAAGGTGCAAGGCTGGAGCCCCGCCCAGCGGCCCGTGCTCAAACTACCGGATAAACTCACGGGTCTGAGCCCTCCCGTCAGCTCCCAAGATTTGCAAGGGACCTAAGGTGCTAAATCAGTTAGCAACTGTCAGACCCTCCTTTACAGGTAGATGGTCCCAGTCTAAGTCCCAGACTAAGGACTTACTAGTGCGTACTATGTGCCAGACTGCCAGGTAGTAGGGACACGAGGATTGAGACAGTCCCCTCCCCGCGGTCTCTAAGGATGACACAAAAGATAATAAACCATCGTCACATTCCTCAGAAGTCACATAGCAAGGTCTGGGCAAGGCCTAGGAGACAGCACTAACTGCATAGACAGTGGGGAAAAATACACAGGGACGGGGTGGGGGTGGAGGGTTGGTGGGGAGGGCGGGGGCCAGCGTGGGGAGGAAGCAGGAGGGGACGTTTTCTGAGGGGGTCTGGTGCTATGGATGGGATGAGGTGTTTGAGAGGTATGCAAGAATCCCCCAGAGGACAGCCCTGGAAGCAGCAGGCCTGTTCACAGGACTGTGCAGCAAGACTGACACGGTGCAGGGGCAGAGGGCAAGTCCGGAAATGAGCGGGGAGGAAGGAGGCGGTGAGCATCCTGCCCTCGGCTGGGAGCACATGTCTCTGCACTGGTGACTTTGGGCAAGCACAGTCCTCCTCTGAGCTGCAGCTTCTCCCCATACATGGTGGAATGGGGTGATAGAATTCTAGTTCCCTTCCAGTTCTAACATTCTATGACATTTCTGACTCATGCACAATATCAAATATGTACACAAGACCAGAGGCATAAGAAAATACACAAAAAAACGTGGGTTAATCTAGTGCAAACAGAACTCGACAGATAGCTGCACTGGCAACTTTCAAAATGCCTGTGGAGTCATTCCCCCACATGGCCCATTTGAGCTTCTAGGACCCCCAGCCCTGAGGGAAAGGGGAGTTCCCAGCTGTCCCCACGGAAGCCTCACAGCCCCCTCCCCCCACCACCATGAGCTCCCAGTTGGCATTAGAGAAAGAAGCAGACAGGGCTGGAGCTGACACTACCCCCATCCCACAGAGCTCCCAACCATGCTGGGGGGTGGGAGGGAAAGCTTGGGAAAAAGGTGGAAGGGCCTTTCCATGGCCCTTGGCTCCCTGTGGTCAGCTTCATTTCCACGCAACAGACATCAAGGAAGAGGAGGTCTTCAGACCCACAAATCCCCAAAGCGAGAGGATCTTAGTCATCCTTTTGGTGAGTGGTTCTTAGTTTGGGCCTGGGGGTATTAGTCATCCTTTTGGTGAGTGGTTCTTAGTTTGGGCCTGGGGGCAGAATACCCGCCACTTGAGGATCTGTGGTTCTCTCCCTAGAAAAAGAAAAAAGCCCAGTTTTGTATGCAAATTCAGAAAAAGGGGCCTCCCTGTTGGGGCAAAGGGTTGAGAGACACACTGTAGGGCTTCCACAGCCACTGCAGCACGAGTTCCACCCCCAGCCAGGGAGGGACCCACGTGGCACAGCAGACCTCTCCTGCCTTGCCCGCTGCTCCCCTCAGCAGTGTATCTCAGTTGATCTGCCTGTTCTGCTCCCCACTCTGTCTCTGGTGAATCCTCTCACCCCCATCCCTCTGGTCTATACCCCAGCTCTTGTATGCATAAGTAAATAGATATTTAAAAACATTTTTCAGAAAAGGACGCTGTCTACACAGGTGCGGGAGCCTCTCTTGTGACTGCAGAGGCAGAGCCCCAGCCTGAGCCACAGTGCTCAGACGCTGTATTCTCCATCTTCCAGTGCTTTCCCTGATCTTTATACTACTACATAACATTGTTTCCTGACTACCACTTATGGGGCACTCACAGCATGCCCAGCGCTGGCGCCATACCTTTGGCCAGGTTACCTGCGGGCTTTCGGCACGACTTGCCTCCATAGACTTAAGAGATAAAGGTGGACACACCCAGGGAGTCCCAGGCGCAGCGGAGGCACGCACACCTGTAGAAGCCCCCAAGGCTGTGAGGTCAGTGGGCCAAGCTTCCCAAGCTCCCCGACCCATCCGGAGCCGGTGAACCAGGACAGCACAGGACCAGCCCCCTCCACAGGCCCTTCCCATTAGACTAAGCTCCTGTCTTAGGCCAGGCTGCCTCACCGCGCCCCGCCAGGCATCCTGCCCAGATGAGCAAGATCATAAACTCCCCTGCACGCCAGGCATGGGTCTCCAGCCTCCCTCGTGTGGCTACGACTGTCCTCTGTGGACTGGCCAGAGCCTGACCCCAGGTCCCTGATGGCTTCTTGTGGACACACAGTCACAGTCGCACACGGGTCCCCGCCACCCAGATGCACTGGAAACTCGTGAGCTCCGCTGCTCCTCGGCAGCCCACGGTGGCCAGTGCAACCTCGGATCTTTTCTGGTACCATGTGTGCCCGCACCGAGCAATGGTAAAAGCGCAAGAGAGACCCAAGCAGTAGCTGGCGGAGGCATGTAGGCAGTGGGGGAGGTGGTGAATTAATACCATCTTCTTGTCTGGGGACATTCGTCTAGACCGTGAGCGGAGTCTGGAATTATTATTAGTCCCATTCTCCCACGGTAACACCCAAGCTGTCGCAATCTCTCTCTCTCAAACCACCCCAATCGCCCCGTCCTCTTCTCTGGGTCGGGGATGGGGGGGCAGCCAGGTTGGTCGGCCGCAAGTGGGGTCCCCTCTCAGGGCTCAGGTACTGTTTGTGAGGGTTCCCACTGTCCCTGGCATGCTTATTAGCAATCAGCCGCCTGCTGGGCTGGCCTCATGGGGAGCAAAGCTTCATGTTCTTATTAAGATCGCTGGTGGTTCAGAATCACTCCCCTGGATCTTTCTGAGGTTGATTCCTTAATCAAAGCTCTCAGGCTCTCCTTCGCCCCCTGACTGCTGAAAGGTTATCATTAAAGAGAAGAAAAATGCTTTGATTTCTCGTTACTGGGTTCCCTTGGACATGGGACTCCAGTGGAGGGCAGGGGCTTGGTTTGGCCTCAAATCCCCACTCTGCCATTGCCAGGTGGACAACTTTGGCCAAGTCGTGGAATCTCTTTGATCCTCATAGTGTCTCCCAGCTGACGGGAGGGCTCTAGAAGAATCCTACCTCCTGGGAGCGCCTGAGACCGGTCCCAGCCTTGTCCTCAGACCAAGTCTGTCTCTTAGCTTGAGCCCACCTTGTCCTGCAGGAGGCTTCCCTTGGGGGGCGAGCTCCTCCCCTCCTGCCCCAGCGACCAAGAGGGAGGGAATGTGTCTGCACTTCCTTGTTCTTAAAGGCAAGAGGGAAGTTGGACCTCCAGGCAGCTCCACGGATAGCTAGATAAATAATCACTAAATAAATAAATAAATAAAAATAAACAAAGACAGCCTCCAATGAGCTTGAATTGCTGCCGTGCTGAGAGGTAACTGGCAGATTCAATTTAATTATAAGATACAGAGTCGTAATGGGGTGTGTGAGGCTCAAGGATGGGAGAACAGCAGGATTCCCTGCCTTCTCTGCTGGTTCTTCTCCTAACCCTACCGCCTCCTTGCCTGGGGCCAGTGAGGAAAAGCTTTGCCACACCCTGGAGGGCCAGGTCTGGGCAGGCCCCTCCTCTGCTCCTCTTCGGCCCAGCTCCCAGGACTGCCGGCAGGCGGGGGTCAGTTGGAGCTCAGGAAGCTGGGAGGGGCTGCGGCGCCAAGGGAGAATTCCCGCTCACTCGCTCCCCTCCCTCCTGTGCCCCAGCAAGGCGTGCAGTTTCTGGAGGGACACACTGCGAGGCGAGGCATGGCTGCCGGACCGCGCCTCAGGCAACCGTGACAGTCTGGGGGCAAGGACATGCCATCACCTGCCCCCCCTTTTCTATACAGAAAGTCGGGGGGCACTCCCATTCCAAGGAGACTCAGCCCACCCCCTTCCACCCCAGAGCCCTAGAGACTCTATACTCTCCGCCCTCCAGAATATGTCTCCTTTTCTCTGCCCTCGTCCTCTGTGCTGGTCAGAGCAGATTCTCCCTCACCACCCTGCTCCACAGGACACGCTCCCACCCACTCCAGTGAGAAACTCTTTAAGGTCAGCTGGCGGCCCTATGAGAACGCTTGGTGAATCCAAGAGTTGTATTATTTGTTTTCAGCCACAGATGGGTGACAAGGCGGTTTGCAAGCACAGAACTAAACAGCCACAGCCTCCTGCCTGAGTCGCATCTCTCTCTGTGCTTCCCTGTGCTGCCCCACCTCTGCCTCCCCAGAAGCAGTCCTTCTTCTCCAGGCTGGGCCTGACCAGGTCCTGGTTGCCGAGAGACTTCTCCATGCCTCTGACCCCGTGTCATTGGTGCCCAGCACCCCACTGGCCAGCACCCTCTGGAGGCACGTGTCCTCGTTGTCCCTCTGGGGGTTCTGCTGGCCTCCGGGCTGTGAACGCAGCAGCAGCACTGACCCTAGCAGAAGCCACAGTCTGGGCTCTGGGTCAGATGGGCCTGGGTTTCAATCCTGCTTTCCCCACTGCTCAGTTGTGTGACCTCAGAAAAATTACTCAACTTCCCCGAGCCTCACCTGCACAGTGGACACCTGTAAAACATCTTCATGAATCCACATGATGATTAAATCCACACATCAGTCTTATATGTTCATAGCCTCTTATTGGGCCTCTGCCTTCCCAAAATTTCTGGGCTTCAGGAGAAGTGCAGGGGACAGAATGGGGACCCATTCTTTGCAGGCCTATCGCCCTCGTTCCTAGTCCTTTGGGGGACTCTGTTAGTCCTACTAGGGAAAAAAATAAAGAGACAAGAGATGATCTTTTTCTGCCTGGCTTCCCAGCCATGATTGACTGGCTGTACCAGGCTGAGCCTCCCCAGGGGCAGGGCACACAGCTGTTGAGCATCTGGCCCGTTCAGACCTTAGTCACCAACTCTCAACTTCCTCTTAGGAAAAGTCTAAAAGCCTTCCAGGCACATGGCCTTCAGCAGTCCCTGTTCCTCTAGAGAGAAGTAGATTGATGACAGGCCAGGGGCAGGAGTGGCCTTCACGGTCCTGGTTCTCTGTTCTATTCCCCCTCAGGGCAATTAACCCGCTGGGATTAGACATCTCAAATCAAGGCCAATACAGTATTGGACATCTCACAAAATCGCAACCAATATTATTAAACTTCCCCCCACTCCCTGTACCTCCGAGTGAGACTGTTACCAGTTGTCCAAAGACGCTCATTTCTAATCAACACTTTCTAGCTTTTGATCCTAAGTTATTCAATCTTTTGGATTCTCAGTTTTCTCTTCTGTCAAATAGGAATAATAACAGTACTTATCTTAGAACTTTTGTAAGAATTGAAGAAGATAATGCATGCAAAGTGCTTATCCCAGAGAATAATGAATCATAAGCAATCAGTGAATAGCAACTTTAATTTCAACGGTGAATTAAGTGTGCTTGGTGAGGTATGGGAGGGCAGGGGTAGGGGGGAGGGGGAGACCTTGGTGACAGCAGCAATGGCAAGGCAGCCCCCAAGGTGGGTAGCCAGTATCCCAGTTCCAGTGTGCAGGGGGGTAGATTCTGTTTTGAGGCCCAAGTGGCCCAGAGGAAGGTCACATTCTGGGCCTCTCTGGTGACACAGGGGTTAAAGTCAAGTTATCACCAGGCACTGCGGCATGAGTTCAATCCCTGGCCAGGGAGCTAACCCACATGGTGCAGCAGACCTCTCCTGCCTCACCCCTGCTGCCCTCAGCAGTGTGTTTCAGTAGATCTGCCTGTTCTGCTCCCAACTCTGTCTCTGGTGAATCCTCTCCCCCACCCACCCACCCCCCCACCTCCACATCTCTGGCCTATACCCCAGCTCTTGTACGCATAAATCTTTTTTTTAATTCTTAAAAAAAAATTTTTAATGCAATTTAAAAAAATAAAATACCCATCTCTTTATAAAATGAAGACAGCAATGATGCCCATCTTCATAAGGTGGGTGTGAGGGTGAGATAAGATGAACAAAATGAAATGCTGGGTCCTATTAGCACAGGCCGCCTGGCTTTTTCCTGTTCTCCATGTATAGAAGCGACCAGTAGAGCAGAGACTTGGAGAATCCAGAAGACCAGTGACAACGAGGGCATCAGATTTCCCGCAGGCACAGGGGCTCTGGAGTCACGACCCCACCACTGCCGGCCCTGCTCACCCTGGATGGGGCTGAGCCAGCCAGAAAAGGGTCCGTCCAAGGCCAGCTGAGGGAGGCAGGGCAGGGTGCCCCAGTGTTCATCTCCGCAAGGTGCTTATCATCAAGGATCTGAGGGAAACTTGCTCCCCATAAGCGCTAGGGAAATTGACCTGGCAATCAGATTTTCTGGAATCACAGCTGAGATCATCAACTCTTCCTAAAAAAGGGGAACTCGACATGAGCTTTTTCTGTAGCTCATTGTTTTAAAAACTTAATTTAAAACCACATCTGTTTCAGGTTTCTCTTACAAGAATTTAATTGGTATGTAATAGCATAGTTAATTAAATACAAATCAATAGTTTAAAACAACTAATTGATACTTAATATGAATGGGGAAAAACTTAGTTCTAATATAATTAACTCATATTAAATAAGCAATGAAATAGCAATTATGTCTTTACAACAATGTAAAGTTTATAGTTCCTTAATAAACTTAGAATTAGCAAGCAATGAGATTCAGGAATTATGAAACAGGTATTATTGAGCTATTAAACATTTATTACTTGTCCTGGAGGGCCAGAGCCAGGCACTAGTCAGCATTAATAAACCTTTACTAGTCCTCTCCCCAGGTCTCCTGACTGTAGAAAGTTGATCCGAAAACTGATTTATGGGCATTGTTATTGCCGAGGATGTGAGTAATTATGCTGAAAACAGGACTGGACAGAAATGATACAGAAAGCAGTTTAGCAGAACCCAGGGGAGACCTTTCCAAAGATGAGACCCAGCATCCCACAAGGGTGAAGGGGCTTGGGCAGAATGAGTTCTGATGGACGACCAGCTCCGAGCGAGGCCATTGCCATGGGCACACAGCCAAGGCAAACTCTGGATGACTCTCCAGGCTTCCACCCCCTCACAGAGCCACAGCCAGCTCTCTCTTTATCCTCTGGGCTGTAACAGCAATTATTGCCCTTCATGTAGAAATAATGCCCCGTTTCCTCATGCACTCTTGTCTAGGACTATTACTTGTCTTTGACTTTTAGTTACCTCTTCATGAGTGTATGTCTTGTATCACCAACTGGCTTATCTCACTGGGAGAGGAAGCTGGTCTTCGTCTTTTTGTCCGGCACATAGTGCTTTGTTAGCAGCTGGTAGCGTCTGAATGGATGTGTGAGGACCGGATTTCATACCTGTCACATTTTATTACTACGTGCAGGTTGTGAAGGGGTGGTGTTAGCACTCCCAGCAGAAGCTACGCACGCTCTCCCCCTGCTTTTTGTGTAATTGATTACATAGTGAATCAGTCTATGGCCAAGACTTTGCCTCTCTGAGGTCAATGAAGCAGTTTAAAAATGTATTTCTTCAGACCTAAATGCCTGCTCATGTAATCATCACAAACCCTTTCACCTGGAAACCCCATCACCTCAAACACAACTCCACAAATGCACCATTGTCAGCCCATGACTGCGTCGGCTTTCTCTGTCAGTCACGTCCTGTGCAGGCACCACGACTCCTCTAGTCTAGTCAGATAAAGACTCTGCGGTCATCCTCGGCCCTGTCCCCTGCTTGAGCCGCTCGGCCACTCAGCCCCATAGTCTCTTCCTAGAACATCTCTAGGGCTCACCATGTCCTCTGTGTTCCCAGCACCTTGGTCCCTTAGCTCTCCCGCTGCACCCACCTAGACAGTCTTCCTGGCCTGTTAGACACTAACCTTCCAAACACCACCTAGGCGAGTACATCCACCTTATTGTTGGCCTCTCTGCAGCTCCCCTTTCACAACTGTTTAAGGAAAAGTGGGTTGTGCTTAAAAACTCACCAGAGATCTGAGGCATCCAGGAGGGGAGGGGGAGCGGGAAGAGGAGGAGTGAGAGTGGGGGTGGGGAGAGCACCATGGACTATGGCGGAGGACCTCAGGCACCCTGGTGGGGGGAGAGCTACAGTGACCCTCAGTGCCTAAGGGGGAAACCCTCTACTGTCAGATCAAGAACAAAGATATAAAACCAATGTTATGTCATTAAAAAAGAAAAAGTGGGGTCTCGCCTGGTGCCGCAAGGGGTTGAGCGCAGCACTGTGGGGCTTCCATATGTATCCACTGCAGTGTAAGTTCGATCCCCAGTCAGGGAGGGGACCCACATAGCACAGCAGACCTCTCCTGACTCGCCTGCTGCTCCCCTCAGCTGTGTGGTTCAGCCAGTCTGCCTGTTCTGCTCCCCACTCTGTCTCTGGTGAATCCTCTCACCACCCACCTCTGACCTGTAACCAGCTCTTGTGTGCATAAATGAAAAATCTTAAAAAAAAAAAAAAGTGGGGGATGTGTGGATTTGACCTCTAAACCTAACCAGAAACTTCGTTTCTATTTATTAAAACAGGTACCTCATTCCAGGCATTTTCACCAAGGGCCCTTATTTGATGTTCGGATGAACTGTGTGAGGAGGGTCTTTCTATTAGCGTGCACATTTTATAGATGAGAAAACAGAAGCTCCAAGAAGCCCTGAGGAAGCTCTCTGTTCTGTGCTGACCTCAGTGGCCGCCAGCCCCGCCACACACGGGGTCCAGCTGGCATTCCCCACATGGCTCAGGAGCCATCTGGGGCGCTCTTTGCAGCCTCTCTGCTGCCCTCTTGTGTCGAGGTGGTTGGGCTGTAGACACTCGGGATGTCCCTCTAAGAAAGCACAGGGTCCTTCTAGTTTCACCCCAGGCTGGTTCAGGCGCAAGAAGAGGGAGCAGGTGTCAAGCCGTCATCTCTCACCAGGACGGTCGCGATAGTCACAACTGCTCTCCCTTTTCTGGGCTAGCCTGTCTTTCTTCCACACCGGAGGGAAGGTGATCTTTATAAGATGCAGGACTGGCCTGTGTCTCCTCTGTTTACCCCTCTGTCGAAGTCCAGACGCTGAAGCACGGCTGATCAGCCCCCCAGGATCTGTCAGGTCCCATACCTCCTGCCTCATCTCATTTCCTCTACCCCTGAATGCTTTGCTGCAGCCACACCAGACCGCCTGCCAATACCACTCTATTTCTTGTTCAATAACTGTCTGGGGACATGCTCCATCTAATAACTTCAGACGGAAAAGGCTTAGTCTTCAGCCAGACCATGCTAGTTGGGCATGGGAGGGCTCCCCCGTGCCCTGGACAACCTCGGAATGGTGAAGTGCCTGCAGTACCTGTCCATTGCCCCCAGCCCTATCCGCAGCTACTTGACAGCTTGCTCATTTCTGGCTGGGTCAAGAAGCAAACACCAACCTGGTCCACATGCCCCTCACCCTGCAGCGGGGATGCTGACGGTGTCCTGGGGTACAGGGAGTCCCCTTGGGCATCGGCTGCATCGCCAGCGCTCCTTGGCCCTCACTCCCTTCATCTCTTATGCCCACCACCTGTACTGTCCCATCTTAGCAGCCCTCGTGCTGCCCTCCTGTCAGCAGGTGTCCTCTAATGAGCCTTTAGCTCAATCACAGCTCTGAGATCTAAGGACTCAGCTTCAAAGAATCTTGACCAGGGCCTCCCTGGTGGCGCAGTGGGTTAAGCAACGCACTATGAAGCAAACCGCAGCCCCTGCAGCACGAGTTCGATCCCCGGCCAGGGAGGGGACCCACATGGTACAGCAGACCTCTCCTGCTTCACCCGCTGCTCCCCTCAGCAGTGTTTCAGTCAGTCTGCCTGTTCTGCTCCCTACTCTGTCTCTGGTGAGTCCTCTCACCTCCCTGGCCTGTACTCCAGTCTTGTGTGCATAAATAAATAAATCTTAAAAAAAAAAAATCTTGACCAGCAGAAAACATCAGCCCCTATGAGAAGACCATCTCCTCCCCCCTTCTATCTGCATGCATTCGCTAGGGCTGTGGTGCTGAAGAACCACAAACTGGGTGATTAACCAATAGAAAGTTATCTCTCACTTAGAAATAGAAAGTTATTGTCTCACAGTTCGGGAGACTAAATTCCAAAACAAGGTGTCGTCGGAGTGGCTCCTTCTAGGGCCATGGGGGAAGGCCTGTCCTGAGCCTCCCTCTTTGGCTTCTCCATGGTTGTCTCCACGTCCACACATACAGGTGTTCCCCTGTATGTACCCCTGTCTCCTGACTTCCCCTTCTTATGAGGACACCAGTCATCTGGATGAGGGCTCCCCCAGGGGCCATGGACTTGATAACCTCTGTCAAGTTCCTATTTCCAGATAAGGTCACATTCTAAGGTGCTGGGACTAGGATTTCAGTGTGTGGATCGGGGACAGGGCTGGACACAGTTCAACCCATACCACCATTCCAGCCAGAACCATCGATCTCTGTTCTCTGCTCTTTTGTCTGCTTCAGTTCACAGCATGGACACGCCTGGACTCCCATACCTTACCCTAAAAAGTAAGCCAGAAATCAGGCCTGCATTCTAGCCTGAGAACCATTACCAGCTAGTGCTTTGGCCCTAAATTGTCGTTTTATTTCACTGAGTCTCAGTTCCTAAAATCAAAATGGAGGAAATAATTCCTGCCTTGCCTACTTCAGAGCTGCTGTGAACATCTAATAAGATAGTGAATAAGACAGCATCATGAAAAAATAAGTACCCCACAAATGTGAAGTAATATCATTGTATCATTATTATTACTAGTAAGAATAAAGGGATCCTAAGGATAGAAAAAAATCCCACCTTCACCCTCTGAAACTGAAGAAAACCCATTCCATTTATAAAGCCATCCCCTTTTATTCCCCCCTAGAGAAAATCTTACCACATTTCCTAGACTCCTGTTGCAATGAATTACAACTTTCATCCACTCTGCAGCCATCTTCGCCTAACCTAATCCATTGTGCTCCCTCTAAGCCCACCTGAGTTCGTTCTCACCTGAGTCGGGAAAAACTAATCAGTAGCCAATATTTTTCAGTCGGTTCTTCCAGTCAATCAGCAAGCTTTGCCTGGGTGCTTGTCACGTCCAGGCACTATGCTCTGAAAAAGGACTAGGATCGTAACAGGCCCAGCTAACTCTTCTGTTGGCCGCGTGAGACCAGGGGTGGCCAAGGTACAACTCTCCCATCTCAAAAAACATACTCTGTCCCAATAACTCTCTCCTCGCCCAGCTACATCTCCAGCACCTTTGTTCTCCAGACAGTGCCCTCCACACCCCCAGGTGCGGTGAACCGGGCCTTCTTCCCTTTTAAATCATTTCGTTTTCCATGGACACCTTTGCCGCCTCTCAGTGGCTCTGCTGTTGCTGTGCAAACTCTACCTGGAAAAGCCCACTGCTGTTGCTGTTCTCAAACGGGCAATGTGATCTGACACCCCCCTCTATCCTAGAGCCATGTGACAGGGGAGGCGGCAGGCTGGGGGCTGGTCTAGCTTACAAAATGAAAGATTCCTGTGCTTTCTATCACAGTCCATCACCTCTCCCCTGCCTGGTCAGACTGGCTTGGGAGTGTTATGCAAAGCCAAGGCAAGTCATTCCTGCTTCCACCTGGTTCTCTCTGGCCAGCACCTTTGCCTACACCCCACCTTCTCACCTGTGTTTCCCGGTTCTCCTGCCCTCCCCCACGTCAACCCCGCTGGCATGTTCCTTAGGTGGACCCCAATGACCTCTAAGTTAGCCCTGCAAATCTCTCCCAAGGACATCCCAGGTTTTCATATATGGATAGCAGGGTAATCCTCACTCCACTCTTCCTCCAACCTGCTTCTTCTTGCAAAGATCCCAGTGGCTTCTCCCTACTTCTCAGTAAAGACTCAGTCAGGGAGCTCTCTCACTTAATAAATTTCTGCAGTGTGCTTATTAGCGCCTTGTAATGTAGCCGCCTAAATAATTAAGACTAACCCATACGTGTCGAATTAAATGAGCCAAATACATTGAGAAATTGCCTCGTCCCTCATTTCTTTTATTAATCAGGTTTTTTTAAACTTCTTTTCCTGCTCATTTGCAGAAATCAAACATGGTCAGTGAGGTTCTTACTCACAATAACTGTTTGTACTGCGACCTCTTTCCTCAAGCAATTGCCCTGGGGGGACAACCTATTATGTCACATAGGATAGGTCAAGTTGGGATGGCAGAGACAGCCAACACAGACCATCCAGATTCAACAGGTTGGCCATATGCTAAATCTTTGGAATTTTGCCCCTGTTTGCTTAGGGGACTGTGTAGGAAGAGCAAGGGGGAACAATGGCCTAAATTCACCCAGCACCTTCAGTCCGCCTCCCTGCCCCCCAGCCCCATGCTTCCTAAGACTTGCTCCTGGGCTCAACTCAGGAATCCATGTCCCTGTCTCATTAGAAGCCACCCCTGACGTGCTTTAGATGGGATAAGAAGTTGATGGAAAATATAAGTGGAAGCGTCACCAATTGTATCATTCTTTTTTTTTTTTCACTTTTTTTTTCACTTTTTTTTCACTTTTTTTTCACTTTTTTTTTCACTTTTTTTTTCACTTTTTTTTTTTTATTAGTTATATTTGACATCATTTGTAGTCCCCAGGGGGTACCCACCACCATTTCACCCGTGCACCATCACCTCAGTCCCTTGTGCACCCTCTGGCCTCTTCCCCGTCTTTGCCCTCCCCCTTCCCCTCCCCCCCACCATGGTCCCTTTGGTTTATCCCGGCTCTTATTAAGTTTTTGTTGTTGTTGTTGTTTACTTTTGGTTATAATTGCCCAATTCCTTGAGCTTATTCTTTA